>JAVFBW010161871.1:0-11606 GCA_034783835.1 Mopalia ciliata
GATGTTTCAAAATGTTCATTTCTAGCAGTAATATGTGTGTACGTGTACATAGTGCACTTGCATTTTAAAGAAAATACGTTATTTCTGGAGGCTTGCCTAATCACTGTCTAAAAAACCATGAGTCAACCTCGTATAAATAACTGCCGCGAAGACCCATCTTGCCACTCACTAATATACGCACTGAGTGAGAGTCGCCAGACGGACTGGATCATGTGAACGGTACTTCGAAGAAACATTGGAAAGTGGACTCGCTAACCACTAAGACAGGGCCGTGAGCGACCAGATGGGTCAATGGTAACTATTTGTTAAACTTTTCAAAACGAGCTTCTCAGCCATATTCCCTTTAGTGTATTAAACTATTGCTGTTTTCGTATGTAAACTGAAACGGTTTATCAGAAACAACTTCATATAAATCATCTTTAACTTACAAAAAATATTCATTTAACCCTTCAGTGAGCTTGCAGTTATTCGATCTGCTTGTAAGCGGAAGACTGATAACAAATAGCTGGCAGGTGTGGGCTGAGTTCAGCTGATCGTATATCGAGTGCATGGTCTTGTTCTATATATGCTAGTCCCAGATATAACTCATGTGCCCGTATGGAACGCATCAATTGTACACCACACTAAAACACCCTAACTGTATATTTTTTCTTTAAATTAACGCTGACAAAAGGTTACTGTGCTGAAATAATATAGACATCAACCGGAGTGAAGCAGACGACCCTTTTCACACCATATAATACAGACAATTGTGATTACCTTTCTTGATTACACTGTAAATCAAAACGTTTAGGTTTCAAACGCAATAATAACTGCAATACTTTTTAAACACAATACTGTCTTTATAGCCATACCTAAACACAATGTCTAAATAAGTTAAACACTTTGTTTAAAACCAAAAACAATATGTATAGGCCCATTAAACTTATTTTGTGTTTAACATCTAAACACAATAAGATATTTATTGGTCGGTAACACTTTTTAAACGGAATATTTTGTTTATTTGCCTCTGAAATAAGCACTTAGTTTAGTTTACATGACAATACCACAACTTACACCACAACTTGTAAGACAAAAATTACCTTTAATTTTGTTTGGAGGACACTTTGTCATAGCTTTATTCAAGAACCTACACAATCCACTAAGACTCTGTGGGAAAAGTTAACACTTCTAATCGACGCGTATGTCAGATCAGTCACGGATCCCCTGGGGTACAGGGTACCCCTGGATAACATGTAAAATTTCCAACCAGGCGTAAGGGATACGCATGTCTCGGGATAGCCACGGGACAAACCCCAAAATACCGTATCTTCCATGTCTCTATTAAACAAATAAGCGCCATGCCTTACAAGATCTGTATGATCTATGCATCCAGAGAAATTTACATTCTGGCTTAAGGGATACACACATGTCCTCGAGGGTAGCCCCGGAACGCATTAAATATACAGTATCCCCCCTGCATCTACTAAAACAAGCAGATACCATGCCTTACAAGATCTGTTTGATCTATGCACCCAGATAAATCCAATATCCAGGCAACCTTTCCCGCGAGAAGTCCCGAGGAGCAATACAATAAAAACTACGACGGGATTAAAATAAGAGAGATGTTTAATTAAATTTAGAACTGTAAGGTAAGAAATATCCATAACCACCTCTTCACTAGCGAGATCCTGTGTTCCCATGACCAGTTGAAAACCATGTGGTAACTTTACACCATCTTCAAAATATTATTTAAAAACAGGAACTCTACATCACTCAAGCAATAACTAAATCGGTCATAAACTCACTGACCGTCTCTTGAGGGTGGCTGGGCTGGGAAATATAAACCTTTAACTATAAGATTGAACAGTAGAGTTGATCAACGTGTTCTGGCTGATCCCCCGTAGAATACATGTGCTGATTACCATGGATAAATGAATTGCCCCACAAGGGGAGATAAACGTGTTTCCATTGACCAATATAATGTCATTTAATCCTAATTGTTTCAATGTATTTGTAGACTTTTAAAAAATTGTGCTTGCATCCAAAGGGAGCTGTCCGTCAAGTTTGTCTACATGTGTGGTACTAATGATTGACGGTTAGTTCCTTTCGTTTTACAAAGTTCTCCTTTGTTGTTCTCACATAAACCTTTGTTCAGCTTTTGCCTGATATGCCTAAACTACCCCAACACTAGTTCGTTGGTTCGCATACCGATACGGCACCAAAGGAGCTCGCTGTCATTTAACGTTTAGCGCGTCGTAAAATATACAACACCTTTCATTTATGATTATTCTTTGTGCCTTTTAGAAAGACCCTTTATTTACAATGGCCTAAGATTATTAGGAAGTTTAATCTTGCTTTCGTAACGCAATACCTACAAATACATTGTCATAATAGTGTAAAGAGGCAGATGTATGGTTCTTTTTGACTTAAAATGACTATATCTGATCTGGGGGTCCCAACCTGTCAAGTATGACACAACTCAACGTTTCGGTTATTGATCAAACTACCATCGGCAGTAATTAATGGTCTTACTCCTCATGATGGTTTGATTAATAGCGAGTGAGCTAATATGAATTCATTATCTTTTCGGAGTTGTTACGATACTTTACTATGGTAAACTTCTCAGTTGTACTTATAGTAGTAATGTTTGTAATAAGAAACTAAAAATTCTTAACAAGACATACACATTTCAGTTACGTGCTGCTCACATATATGTCTATAAATTTGATAACCGTTGACAAAGGTAATGGAGATCAAAAAAACCGAGTGTGCATGCTGTGATCGTCAAGCTTATCTATTGTATTATCATATTAAACCAAAGCGAAAAAAACTGAACAGTGTCCGGTAACGATTCCAGTCATTATATTATAATAGTAGAATACCCTGCTGAAGACAATAACGTACAATTAGGTTGTATGCTGGATTCATACATAAATAGTCCGTTATTTTATGGGGGTCGAATATATATACGAGATGGGCGTTCAAAACATTGATGCGTTTTACAATGATTTGAGAAGCAAACTTTACATGATATTAGTATACCAATTGTGTGCTCAGCGTCAAAGAATAAATCACTGCCTTGATTGTGCAGTGCCGTTACACAAAAACCTATAAAGTATACAATACACCTTTTGTATGTTACTATGGTGATATAGTGTAATGCCTACTTGATACCTTGTTTAACTGTGAAGTGATCATAACGAGAACGTTGTACAAATCGAAGAGACGTGGGATTGTTTATAATTATCTTGTATGGAGACGTTAATACGCCTTACATAATAATGCTGAGCCCGTTAGTGGTAGACCCCCATATACCCAGGTATATGCGTTAATTACTGTCTATAATCGCTTTTAAAGCGATTATCCTCTGGTAATTTATTACCAAAATGTATTGATTCATTTATTCTGTAATAAAATCGGAAAAGCTTTAAATGAAAGCTATAAATATAGAATACCGCTTATAGAATGTATGATATTGGGACAGACAATATAAAAATAGAATATCGCTTGTATGACATTGCGACAGACAATATACATATAGAATACCGCTTATAGAATGTATGACATTGGGACAGACAATAAAGGAGCGTCATATAAGACAGTTTTTTTCTCAGCCATCCGGCGTTTTTATGGGACATTCATTGCATTAGACTGGCTTACACGGAGACCCTTGTCGACCAATTAAAAACTTACGAATCCTCACATGTTGTAGATAATTTCATTTCGTCGTTGTGAGGACAAGGTGTGACAGTTTGGGAACGGGGTTTGTCGCAGGTGACATCGATTAGAATCATATGTTACGCCACCTGCCATGATTGCCTATCGGCTTGTCATATTCAACCAAAGCACATGAGCTGAACAATATTTGGTAACAGTAATTATATTATTCTAGTGCAATTCCTTGCAGAATCATATAACCAACAATTGCGTTTAACACTCACACTGGCTTTATACAGAATCATTTCCTAGCATTGTGGTCTAAAAGGGCCACATACATTCATGGTTTATTGCCCTAAAATTCCTTTAGAGAACCAGCGGGTCAATTATTTTCCATTCATCGATTTGTATTGAATAATGGAATCATACAGACATGACTGGGACTGATTGAATATATAGTATAGTATTGATATATTTATGTAATAAATCATTTGCTGGCCAGCGCAATATACAATTTTGTATTCGCGTGATGATAATTCATCAACCGTTCACACAGACAAAACAGTGTTACACAAGGTTGAGAATCGTATACCCGGAGAAAACAGTGTAACATAAATGATGAGAACCGTTTATGTAGAGAACACTGTGTTACATAAATGTTGAGAACCGTTTATGTAGAAAAACTATGTTACATAAATGTTGAGAACTGTTCACGCAGAGAAAACAATGTTTTATAAATGATGAGAACCGTTAATGTAGAGAAAACAGCGTAACATAAGGGTGAGCACCGTTCACGTAGAAGAAACGATGTTACTTAATGTTGAGAACCGTTTACGAAGAGAAAACAGTGTTACATAAGGTTGATAACCGTTCACGTAGAGAAAATAATGTTACATAAGGGTCAGAACCGTTCATGTAGAGAAACTGTGTTACATAATTTTGAGAACCATTCACGTAGAGAAAACAGTATTACATAAATGCTGAGAACCGTTAATGTGGAAAAAACAGTGTTTCATAAGATCGAGAACCGTTCACGTAGAAAAAACTTTGTTATATAAGGGTGATAACCGTTCACGTACAGAAACTGTGTTACACAATGTTGAGACCCGTTTACGTAGGGAAAATAGTATAACATAAATGTTGAGAACCGTTCACGTAGAGAAAACAGTACTAAATAAGGTTGGAAGACGTTAATGTAGAGGAAACAGTGCTACATAAGGTTGAGAACCGTTTACTTAGAGAAAACAGTGTTACATAAGGCTGAGAACCGTTCACGTACAGAAAACAGTGCTACATAAGGTTGAGAACCGTTTACTTAGAGAAAGCAGTGTTACATAACGTTGAGAACCGTTCACGTACAGAAAACAGTGCTACATAAGGTTGAGAATCGTTTACTTAGAGGAAACAGTGCTACATAAGGTTGAGAACCGTTTACTTAGAGAAAGCAGTGTTACATAACGTTGAGAACCGTTCACGTAGAGAAAACAGTGTTACATAAGGTGAGAACCTTTCAAGTAGGGAAAACAGTGTTACATAACGTTGAGAAACGTTAATGTGGAGAAAACAGTGTTACATAATGTTGAGAACCGTTTACGCAGAAGAAACAGTATTACATAAGGTTGACATCTGTTCACGTAGAGAAAACAATGTTACATAAGGGTGAGAACCGTTCACGTAGAGAAAACAGTGTTACATAATGTTGGTAATCGTTCACGTAGAGAAAACAGGGTTACATAAGGTTGAGAACCGTTCACGTACAGAAAACAGTGTTACACAAGTGTGAGAACCGTTCACGTAGAGAAAACAGTGTTACATAACGCTGAGAACCGTTCACGTAGATGCCACATAAGGTTGAGAACTGTTCAAGTAGAGAAAACAATGTTACATTAGGTTGAGAACCGTACAGGCAGAGAAAACAATGCTACATAAGGTGGAAGGTCGGGCAGAGAAACCAATCCTACATAAGGTTGAGAACAGTACATGTAGAGAAAATAGTGCTACAAAAGGGCGAGAACAGTACATTTAGAGAAAACAATGTTACAAGGTTGAGAACCGTACAGGTAGAGAAAACAATGCTACATAAGGTTGAGAACCGTACAGGCAGAGAAAACAATGCTACATAAGAATGAGAACCGTCGGGTAGAGAAAACAATGCTACATAAGGTTGACAATCGTACAGGTAGAGAAAACAATGCTACATAAGGTTGAGAACCGTACATGTAGAGAAAATAGTACTACAAAAGGTTGAGAACCGCACAGGTAGAGAAAACAATGCTACATAAGGTAGAAAACCGCAGGTAGAGAAAACAATGCTACATACGGTTGAGAACCGTACAGGTAGAGAAAATAATGCTGCATAAGGTTGAGAACCGTACAGGCAGAGAAAACGTAGCGTTAGGTTGAGAACCGTACAGGTTGAGAAAACAGACAAAACTTTGAGAACCGTTCACGTAAAAGATCATTGTTGATCATGGGTCTCATAAAAATGGGACAATAAATAATTTCGACTCTCATGATCAGCTAACAAGTTTATTGGAGTGAAACAGCTTATCAACAGCGGATATCTTACCTCACTCGATAATGTCCTTAGAGGATAAGATGAACGAATGCTGCACCATAGACCGTGTTTAGACAACCAAAATTTGTTCGCACCACAACATTTCAATTTCCGCCGAGGTAACATCGTCTTCCGGCATCTTTTAAAAAAGTACTCTTTACAATTAATATTGCCTACTTTGTTCTTTATTTAACATCTGTTTTCTGAAATGCGGAAAGACATGCGTTACTAATACTGATTGTTTTGTCTGTGTTACGCTTGCTTTGTGTTTAACATGTTCTACATCAAAACTACCACCAGAAAATAAGGGGTCTGTGTCCTCTACATCCAGACAACACAAACACTTATTAAGAGATGGATTCTCTGTTTTATAGATCCAGAAACACAGACCCTCGCCAAAAGTTTATTCATTTGCAATATTGGACAATATCCTGATCTATACACTACTAGCTTGAAAGCTTAAAAGTGCGGGTGTGTGTTTTCTGGACACCCATTACCGGTAGCCCTAAGTTGACATATACCAAATAATATTCTAAGGCGAACACATTTAGCGTTTATGTTTATGCTTATAAAACTATAACCATAAGCCAGTTAATACTAGTTTACACAATGTGAAAATTAAGCCCATATATTTGGCAAAACAGTTTTAAAAAAGACAGGTCTTTGTTGGCTAGGTTCAAGTGTTTGACCTAGTTTATTGCGAAATAAGTTCTACCTAGCAGCTCGACCGCAACGCTAAGGGGGGGGGGGGGGGAGGGATGAGGGATGAGGGAGCGAGATGACAAGGGGGCGAAAGAGCGAGAGAGCCAGGAAACGAGATGGGAAAGCGAGGAAACGAGATGACACAGCGAGAGAGCGAGGTTCTGTTTGTTGGTCCCTCGCTTCCCCGCTGCCTCGCCATCTCACTCCCTTACTTCCTCGAGGTGAAAATCTCTCTCCCTCTAGTTGGAAATCTGCAGCGCTAGTGAGACAAATTTCCAACGGGAGGGAGAGAGATTTGTTCGGCTTCCATGTCTATTGATGTGAACTCGTTCTTATCTCACAAATAAACTTTCTTGCTATGAATATATGTTAAATGTCAAGTCTCTCAAGGAGCCCAATTTTGGTATATTTAGAGAACATAAAATGTTTACTGCTTGAATATGTAATGAAGCAGCAAAAAAAAAAAACAGAATATGATTTAAAACGACTTAATTAAATTGGACACCAAGAAAGAGTGTGTATATCAAAAGCCGTTTTATAGAAAATTTGCAGGAGTGCTCGTCATTTGTCTGGCCGAACCGCTGATTCCAGTGCTCGTCATTTGTCTGGCCGAACCGCTGATTCGAGTGCTCGTCATTTGTCTGGCCGAACCGCTGATTCCAGTAAACGCATTAAATATCGTTGTTACCATGTTGTTGTGGTTGAATGTGATATTGTCCAGAGTATTTAAAAAGTCCTGGTGTTGCTGTCATAGGACAATAAACCATGCACGGTTATAGAGCCCTTTTGTCCACCTACTCTTTGAATTTATCTATAGAACGGCATTTATGCGCTTTTATTTAGCCCACTTGGTAAACAGGGCATTCAATGTTTAACAATAGTGATCAATAAATGTATACCGTACAACACAAGATAGCTTTTTGTGGTATTAGGAAGCTGTCACACTTGAGACCAAACAATTCAGATAGCTCGATTGGTTGATTTATGGATTCGCTTGCAGTTATATCGCCGTGCTTTATAAATGTCGATAGCTTATTTGACTCTAATGTACCGTACTACAGCAGTAACCACATTAACATCATCTTCCCGTGGCATGTTGGAAAAGAAGATCTCCGCATTCAGCATCTCGCCCTTCCTTACCTCGCAATCGGAAAGCCCTAAGTTAACTGGCATAAGACCACCATTGATTTGCCTAAGCCGTAATGTTAACGTTACCCCTGTCACATACTACATACTTAAATCGGTCCTTTTTGAGATTTGAGTTTAAATCTTGACAGGGGATGACCGTCAGAATTTTGAGTGAGAGAGCCTGGACGGTTAAAGGTGTTGTCAAGCTACTTTCAAAATGTAAACAACAGCCGAATCTCCCCTCTATCAAATGGTGATAAACACTCCAAATTTGCCTTTTTAAGGCTATAATATTACCCTGACCAGTATTTCTTTTTTTCATTTAAATGTTAACATTGGGGGGTGGGGGTTGGGGGAGGGGGGGTGGAGGGAAGATACTTACAGGGTTTGTTTATTAAATAAAACAAGTAGGGAATGGCCCTTGACCCTGACAGGCAGCCTGGCCTCTGAATACCTGTCCATTGTGATGGATAAACTACAGCACCAGGATCCAGGCTCGGGTGGTCAAATTTTATACATGTTGTGCTTTGGCTGGTGACACAAATGTGACATATGGAGCCTGGGATCCAGGTTAAAAAAAACCTGCGTTTACCATGTATGCAACTCGATGGACATGTTTAAGTTTGTACCAGCCGTATCTGATTATACCGTACTTACGGTTCTTTATCACAGACCCCTCCCACAAGCGGCAACATCCCTGTTCACCAAGGACAGACTGAATAGCCAGCCGGCTCTCTAAAATGGTATAATAATTGAACATTTTCATATAATATCATAAATAGGTCTACACAGAATGTGATTTTATCAACAGGATGGTAGAAAGACTCAAGAAATGAAGATTTTGAGTGAAAACAAATGACCTGCTATTGTTTCAAATTATTGCATTTACAGACAATTTTTACAAAATATTTTTAAAAAATAAGGAGATCAGTTAATAATTGTATGTATTTGAAATAAAGCATTTGATCAGTACTTGTCTCATACAAAAAATTCAAACTATGACAACAAATATATCGAAGCTATGGAAGAATCAAGTTTTGACATATAGCTGGTAATAAGGCTTAAGACCACCATAAATTTTCCATAAGCCCCACAGCTCTCTCCCAAACTTTCGTTGAGCGAAAACCCCTGACACAAAATTACGTGTGCATAAACGGTATTCAGAAAATGCAGATGTATTTTTTCTGTTTTAAATAATTTCCATATAATTTATTATGCTAACGTATCTTTCGGTTGTGTCTATATTATGCTTCTTTGGTCGGGTCATTTATCGAACACCGCGAAAAATCCTTTAAAAAATCATTGCACTGTCTAAAGGAAATGTTAAACTCAGGGTCTTAAAGCAGTCTTGAACTAATGAGTTGTACACTGAAGCATCTAGTCCAATGGACAGAACACAGCGAACCCTGCAACAGTGACAGTGGGGTTGTGGTTTTGGTATATGCGGTGTAACAACGTGCCACGTGGTTTTTGAAACTGGGAAGTTTTTGGTCTGATCTTCTGCTTTGATTGGAGAGTACTATCGAACTAAAGTATACTGTCTGGCTGCGTGTCCGTGTTTATAAGAACAGAGAATTGAAGTCTGGGGTTTCAAGGCCTAAATTTTATTGAATGTGTGTGAGAACTCTGTTTATGAGCGTGCATTTGTGTGTTTTGAATGTGAAAATTCAATACACACAAATTTACACCAACGCAACCAAGATGTGAAGTGTTTCCATAATCTTGGAAAGTTAATTTTCCTCCATTGTTAATTAGACACCATTGCTACTCTTCAAACAAGCTGCCATAGCCAGAGGGCTATTTTTAATAAGAGTACTATAATTAAAATTTAATTTAGCAAAAATATTGGACTTTAGTTGGTGGGGAATTCTTTACTGAAGCCCTTAAATTAACTGTCATTCCACATGCTTACAATACGAAGCATTACTTATTTCTTTATTTGAATAAACTTATTGAGAAACTGTCATGATTTTGTTCATACTTTACTGTATATATACCTATTACTACTCATTGTTCATGAATCCTAGCTCCTATATCTTGAAAAATCTCATTTACATCCAATATGTCAGACTACAAAGATGTGTATGAGCGCACATTTGTGTGTATTGAATGTGTGGATATAAGAGAGTTGTGTATGCGCGCACATTTGTGTGTATTGGATGTATGGATGTAAGAGCGTTGTTTATGAGCGCACAGATATGTGTATTGAACGTGGGGATGAAAAAGCGTTGTTTATGATCGCACATTTGCGCGTATTAAATGTGTGGATATAAGAGCGTTGTGTATGAGCGCACATTTGTGTGTATTGAATGTGTGGATGTAAGAGCGTTGTTTATGAACGCACATTTGTGTGTATTCAATGTGTGGATCTCACTACATTCCAGAATTCTTGCTGACCTCAGAAATACGCGGACGTTACCATATTTATACACATAATCTTCCCATCTATACAAATATTATGGCCTTGCCATTATTTAAACCATTTGTTTTTTCCTTGGACATTTATGGGTTATGTCGACCAATAACATGATCACTTGACCTCCATTTTCACGCAAAATCAATCATTTCTCAGCAGTATATCTAACTTTTGATCGGTTTGAAACGTCTTCCAGATTTGAGAACAAGAGGAATACTGATTTAATATTATCTTTTATCCAGAGCCTGGCCTTTATCTAAAGGTTTCGTGCGGCTGAACGTCGTATCTCTATTGACTGTATATACAATTCAATAAGATACGTATTCGCATCCAGCAAGGTACTTGTTTTTAATCGCACATTTTTAGGGAATGAAGTCCATTTGCGGGAGCATGCTTATCATTGTAAGATAATCTAATAGCATGCAACTATTTCTGGCTGCAGGTAAACCGGTAATTGTCGCCGAAAAAGGTCTCAACCGAAACCAGAAAATGAAAAAATCATGACTTTTTCAACTTGGGGCAGAAGCTACTGGACAAAATCACACCGGTACAATATAAATTTTGTTGACGTGTAACATGTTTATTGTTGTGTTAAAGTGTTTACTTTTCAGTTGTAATGTTTAATAAAACGTTATATGTTAAAGAGTCTGTTTATTATGGCTACTGTTATGTGCTTGGGTCTTTATATAAACACAACGTTTAATGCTGGTTGTATATATATACAAGGTCCAGGGGCCGGAGGCTCGAACCGCTTCAACTTTAATCCGCTATTACATGACGTCACATCATGCCCATTGCCTGTCTCTAGCCCTGTATGAGTGATTTAATCTGGTATTAGCAGTTAATCGTCCTAGGGTTTAACGTTATGTTAAATATTCGCACAAGTTATGATCACGTGACAGCGATTTTCAGTTAAGTCTGAAAAGCAAAATGAGCTGATACGGATTGATGTGGACGATTTGAGGAGTATGTTCTAAGTTTTTTCCAGTTGTATTAGAAAAAGTGTTTGTCTTAATTCAATATATTGAGAGTCGACATTGACAACAGCAACAGAAGTTAATTCAGAACAAACATTTTTGATACGACTCGATAACATCAACAACTAAACTCGTTGGAAGGCAAGCTTAACTTTAGTAAACTTAGTATGTTTATATGTTCGTTAAT
>JAVFBW010161893.1:0-11605 GCA_034783835.1 Mopalia ciliata
GTAAGCTTGATCAGTTGACTGAATTGTACTGAAGACAATGTAGATTATCTTGATACGTATTCTAAAAAACATGCGATACTTATTAGTCTCGTTCTTGTGGCCTTGGTTTACGGTTAAGTGTTAGCATGTCTGCCCTTTAAATCCTACTTCGATCTACAGTTCACGTGATTGAGTCTGTTTGTTGACCATCAGGTATATGAGTTACACAATTTGTCCCCAGCAATAGACCTCAGGTATATGAGGGATTCACACAAGGTGACTGGCTTTTATGGGGGTAGGTTTTAAGGGGGAGAAATAAATGGTCTGCTTTTTATTATATTACTTAAATACCCTTGAGAATGGAGAAAAGCTAAATAGAACCACAGATTAATCTCAGATGCAGCACATAAAATCTCATAAACGATTATTGTATGCAGATAAAACCTATTAAAACATATTTGCATTGTGCACCCATACTGTGTTAGATATTTTTATTACAAACAGACATGTATATGGAGTTTTAGTCGTTCTCTCAATGGTAAGTACTTTCTCTATTGTATCCTGTTTGTTAACTTTGACCTGGATCGAGTTTTATGTCTAGCATATCACCTTAACATCATTTCCACTCTGTTTTGTTGCATGTAATTCATCTTTTTTGTATGTGAAAGTACAGGTTCATTTTATTTTTATTTTTTTTAACCCATTTTTATAGTATTAGTGTTTGATCATTCATATTGCTGTTTGTTTGGCCTAGTGCATCTTGATTACGTCTGCACATAACATCTAACCATAAAACATTGTGTAAAATTGTAATTTAAATTCAGTCGCATATTTGCTTGAAATATGATATGCATTAAAATTATGCAAACACAAAACACTAACCAGGAAAGTATGTAGGTTTCTGTGTGACTAGAACAATAACCTTTTTTCTCGAACTGATTTTTATCGTCGGGCATGTGATTTTAACATTAACATTGTTCTATTGATGTGTGTTTGATTGGTGTATAACCTAGCTCTCTAGGATTTTAAACAGGGGCTTAGCCAGAAATCAAAAGTATAGTGTCCAAAATGGTCATGTTGCTTTACTTTTTAAGTAACTGATTGTCCAATTTTTACAGTTTCTCCAGGATGTTTTCTAAAACCAGGAGGCAATTGTTCAATTCATTGTGTCCAAGGCATTGGTGGACACCCCACTGCCTGAGCTCTTGGTTTTAAACCTTTACGACAACTTTGCATTTTCAGTATTTTATCTAAAAAGTGGCATGCTAAAAATTACTCTGGGATATCACTAGTAATTACTAGTAATTGAACAACAATGTTAAAAGGCAGCTTAAAACGTGTGTAGTACATTGAAAAGAGTTCATCCTATGTCCCAAAGCAAAACTAACTGTGACATGAATATAAAATATTGAATATGTCAAGGTAAAAAAAAAAAAAAAAAATTGAGCTAATAGCGTTTCTAATCCATGTGATGCTGTAGTGATTTGCTCACATAATTATGCTGTGTAGCAAAGTTTATATTGCGATAGTGTATATATGTAGTTTTAGTTGTATACTTGACTGATTGGAATTATTTTGAAGTGTTAAATAATATTGTGTAGTGTTTTTTTTATTCACGTTATAATATTTTGGAAGAAACAGTAGACAACTTAAAATCAACAAGAATATCTGGTGAGATTGTAATGTACATAGCAAAATTAGCTATGATAGGATATAATTGGCCTTTGAAGATTTTGTCAGATTAGATACCAAACTTCTGCTGATCGTCTTTCAGAACAATCTTAAATGCAGAGAAATTTGCTCAGAATTTTTTCAGACATACACGTCCTACAAATATACGTGAATTTGACTCCATATAAAATTTGTTTTCAAGCACGGCATAAAACGTCAATCAAGCAATCAATCAGTTTGTTTTCCGTCAGTAAAAACATTCATCTATCACTACTGTTACATTTCTGCCTTTTCAGTGTTTTACTGCCAATGTAGCCAATGGAGGAATGTAGCTGTTTGTGGACCATTGTAGTCAACATTTTTCAAATTGTAACTTTGTTTTTTCCCCCTTTTATTGCAGGCCACACCATCATACACATTTCCAGTTCCCTCAGAGTTTGTTAAAACACCATGGTCACGGAGATATGAGTCAGCTGAGTGTCTCCCCCACAGTCTCACCACACAGGCACTGGTCTCTCACGGCACCTCCCCTCAGTCCCTCGGCTTACAGCCAATCTTTCTTCCGTTTTCCTTCTAGTTCCCCACAACCTGAGACTGTGAGTGCGTCACCACCATACCCTCCTGCTTCTGCCCATCCATCACCTCACATTCCCCAGCAGTCCTCAGTGAAGCTCTCCACGTCTCCAGCTAGGATAGGAGTGCCCATCCAGAGGAGATCTTCCGACTCAGACATTAGCACACCTCCTAAAGGTTAACATATTTGAAATTAAATCGCCTCACTGGCTAAATTTAAGTATATATATGCTTTCAGCCTTGGAGGAATAGTAATTTTGCAAGAAAGGATTGTCTGTATGAGTTTCAATTATTTGCTGCTATCACATGTAACTCAGCCTCGGCGTGGCTAAGTGGTAGCGTGTTTGCTTACTAAACTGAACCTGTTTCGATGTACCGTTCACTGGATCAAGTCCATTTGTCAACCATCAGCTATATGAGCCAGACACCTGTTGTGGCTCGGGTAATCGCGGGGGTGGTTTTTACGAGGTTTCCTCCCAGTTTTCCACCGTAATAAGGCTAGGTGCAGTGTGTAGTGGACAATTCGTAATAATCATATAAGCGAAATACCCTTGGGTACGATGTTTAACCTCGATCAAGCAAACAAACAAACACATGTAACTCTTTGCAAGCAGTCTACACTATTATAAAAGCAATCAATTTAACACTAGGAAGACAATGCCAGTATCAGAACCGTAAAATTGGTTATATCAACTCAATTCTTTGCTGCTCTACCCAATATATTGATTTCATTTTCTTACTCTTCAGTCATAGTGATATAAATGTAGTTCCAGCTATCTCTTCAATGAAGCTGTCAGTTTTATAAAGTTGATTAATTGAGAACATTAAACAACTCATTTGGGATGCACCATAATGTAATTCCAAACAAGGAGAACTTCATGGTTTTGTTAGTTTTTAACAGACATTTTTAGAAATAGAAGAGATAGTTGTCATTTCATGTTGATAGTTCTTTACTCTGTTTATTGTCCAGGTGGAAGTGGAGGAGGTAGTAGTGGTGGAAGTGGTGGAGCCTCAAAAGCTGCCAACTTTAAACCACAAGTACAACAGCAAACTATTGAAATGCTAGTATGTTTATTTACCCGATATTTATTATGACTACCACTGAGGAGTTTAATATTGTAAGGAATAGGAACAACTGCAAAGAAAGAAAAATATTTTATTTTAACTCCACATTACGATTTATACAACAAACTGTGAGGATGGTCAGTGGGTGTTTGGCAATTAGTCCTTTGTTCAAGTGCTCAAACAATAAACTTGATACATTTAAAAGCCAACTGTTGATGAAACAGTGATGCAAAATACAGTATGAATGATAAATTCATTTTTGTTTCACTATTTACAGTTTTATGTTGAACATAAATAGTATGGGGACAAATCAAAAATGTTGCACTCTGCTACATGTAAAAATAAGAAATATCGGTTATAATGTTGTAAATGTTGGTTAATCACCTCAAATGTCCTCCATTTTGTTTTGTTTGACCAGGAATACCCATTCTTTACCATGAAAACCTTCCCTCCTGGTTTTGTTGTGCATTTAGGAGGGGTTGTTTCAGCTAGATCTGTCAAACTTCTGGACCGGATCCATAACCCAGGTTTGTTTACTGGATCTAAGCAGCTTCTTCCATGATTAGTCCTTTCCCTTATAACTAACTGTTTGACTTGCTATACCTAAGGATTTTCATTCAAGGATACTCTTACCGCCCATTAGCTTAAAATTTGCGATTTTTTTATTATTGCATATTCCAAATGTTGAGATACCGGTAGTCATCTTTATCCTAGAGCAGACCGGATAAAAAAATTGAATTTGAAGACTTTGATGATAAAACGTGACTACATTATAATACAACAGTGGTGTTTTGACAATCAATTAAATACAGGTTGCTACCTGGAGAGGATTAACAGTCTGCCCGCTGTGCACATACGGTATCAACAGTTTCCGTGTATTGTATATTAAGCACTTATTCACTGACGCCACATGTGGTTGATGGGTGTTAGTCTGTTAAGAGATTGATCACAGCTTGAATTGAATTCAACTAACATTTAAAACGATTGTCCATTTTATAGAAAACCTTGTATATTTCACAATATTCATACATAATTATTTGCAAAACATACATAGAATAGCTCAATTTGTTATTATAAACAAATTTCGAAAAAACCAAGATTGAATTATTGCAAACAATTAAGCATGAAAGAGGTAAAACTGTCGTAAAATAGATCAGAAATACATTTTACCCGTTTTATCTGCTTTTATTTTTCAGTGTATTTTTGACTCATTTTAAAATTTTTACCTTTAACACAATATCTCATCAAAACTAAGACAATCAGGAAAAAAACTGAATGACCGTTTTTTGGTTCATATAATGTATTATACTTTGATGTAAAATTGAACAGTCGACGTAAATGGTGTAAAAGAAGTAGCAAAAATCTACTTGCAAAATATTATTTTCTGTAGGTATAAGAAAAAAATAATTTACTTATTATTATTGTACAGAAAAAGATGATTCAGAGTATACATGTGTCGAAAAATTCACAGTAGTTTAGAAGTAAAACGGCCAAATGTAAAAACACTCTGTAGCGGGGTTAGAGTATCCTTAAGATTTGAGAATGCATATTAATAGTTTTAAACTTTTAAAATACGTCATCTGTAAATTTTAGTATGCTATTGTCATATTTTGTTCAAGATAACTCTAAGCCATTAGTTAGAGTGAGCTTTCTACTGCTCTCAGAACTTAGATGCAACTCCTCATCATGTTGTTGCGTCTTTGTATTGTGTCTTGTGATAGTCCTGTCTTTTCATAGTTTGTTAACGAGGACATCTAGGATGGTTTCCTTCACGTCATAAGAGTGGAATAACCTTAGGAACACCATAAAACCTCAATCAAAGGAAACAATCAAAATTTGTATACGTATAAAAAGAGCAGGATATGACTGATGTGGGTAATTTTTATCACCATTGTTCTATTTGTTAGTTTGTTTTATTATGGTATGCTTTAATTCTGAGATTTTGATTGTAATAATGTCAGATGAGCCGGAGACCAGAGATGCATGGTGGACTGAAATACGAACAGAAATCCGTTCTCACACCCGAGCTATGGGATGTCACGCAGTGCTGGGATACAGTGAACAAACCAGTATTTGGTTAGTTGTATTGTCATCTTACTTGACAAATGATTACACTGATATTATAGATTTATTGATTGTCAGTGTTTAAAGCTGTGCCCAACAGTATTTATACACTACAATAATAGTCCTATGAACACAACGTTAAAATGCATAGTGTTTTTACTGGAATTGATGTCCCTATATTAATAAGTCAAGACAATATGAATGTTGTTTGAGACATGATACTGCCAAAAGACTGAAAGGATCTAGTTTTGTCATACAATTTTGCCACCTTGAAGGAATGAATGTTCTCGTATACATTAATCATCGACACAGGAATTTTTTAAACCATTTAGTTTCTTGGAATCTTACATATGTTAATAAAATGAATTTTCAAGCATTCTCAACCTATATGGTTCATGTTGTCTTACATCAATAAAATAATTTCAAAGACTCAAATTGTCAAACATTAAATAAAGTTAAATGGTTATTATATACACACCACTGGTCTAACCAAATCTAGTTTGTGTAGGACTAAGCCAATGTTTCAAGATAAAAAACATATGTAAGCATTTTGGAAAAAAAAAACCAGTATGATTAAAACCTTTTAACATTATAAGTAAGACTTAATGGATTTTCAACTTCTGGGTTTATTATAAACCCAGAAGTTGAAAATCCATAAAGTCTTACTTATAATGTTATCATCCAAACTTCTAAATGCCACTCAAACAAGCTTTTCAACACAGTTAAAGACTGTGCTTGATTATGTTATGTTTTCTTTGTTTGTGATAATTTTATTACATTATTGCACTTATAACAGCCATTATTTAACACCCAATTTCATCACCATTTTAGTTAATTGATTTACATTACACTGTTTTTGAAGTGATGAAATCATAGTGTTGTCTGCCACTGGGACAGCAGCTAAGGTGAACCTGAAGATGGATGGTGACAGTGGGGCCACAAAGACTCCCAGCAACCTAACAGTGTCATTAGATAGGTCTCAATTTGATTCTGCTAAGGAGAAGGACAAAAGACTGTATGTGGATATCAACCTTGCTAACCAGGGTACTCCTAACAGGTACAACAACTTTTTTTTGCAGACAGATCATTATTCAAGCTAGTGTATACTTCCCATTGATTAAGAAGAAGAGGTATGGGGTGGGGAGTGGATGCCCTATGTGTCTGTCCCTAGTATACTTATTTTTTAATAATCATATCTGAGAACAACTCTCCAACTGTATTGTCAACCTGAAGGTGTATGGCGTAAGCTTTTAACAATGAACTAGATATATGTAACAATTAGATCAGGACTGATACTCATAACTGTGTGTTTTGTTTCAGTGCCCCAGAAGAAGTTTGTCCATCGTTGAACTGCTCTCTTTGCCATGTTCCATACAAGCCTGCCTCTGCACCATTTCCAGTCACACTGAGTGTCTGTGTGATCTGCAGGTAGGTGTCATACAGTGAACTCATGCATTTTAGCGTTCAGATTACTGTACCTTTTATTATTAACTAAAATTATGCCAAAAATGTCATAAAATACTTTAACAGAAGTTTATGAATTTGACGAAATAGGCGTCTTTAATGTTAAAATACTATTTTTTTAAAAAATTCTTACACATACCTTTTGTCTAAGATCGAAAGGTTTTTATCTTTGAAGCCAATCATTTGTTGTTTATGTATATTTATATATATTATAACTTGTATCAGTAAATTAAATTGGAAGTACCATGCTTGTGCTCTATTCCACTGTATTTTCTTTAAACTGATTTATCGACCAGTTCCCTCTTTTCTGATTCAGGAAGAAGAAGGTCCCTGATGTATTATTCTGTACAATTAACCCACCAGCTGAGATACAGACTCTAGGTAAAGGCTGTCTCATACAAGCCAGGTGAGAAAAATGACTTTTCCTGGGCCCATGTCTGTGGTTCAGTAGTTCACAAGTCCAGCTACTGATCTCCACAATCAGCTCTAAGGTATATGAGGAATCACATTACAGGTGTTTTTTACAAGGTGGCCACATTATTTTGCTTAGTTTGTTGTGTTTTTTTTTACGTTATGTGTGTGTCAAAGGATTGAAAATTAAGTTGGTGTCACAAAAAGGTGAGTTTCAAAAAAAGCTTAAGATGAAATCTGTGTGCCAATAAAAGATATTTGTAAATGCAGCATTCAACATTTCATGTGACGATCACGAAATATTGAAACAGCTGATTTACGTGCTCCCTGAAGAAAAGAATCCTGTTTGGGAAAGCCTTTTGGACGGATCTCTCATCTTAGAGATTGGGAAACAGTATGCTGGTCATAATCACTGCTTATCTGATATTCTTATTATTATTATTTAGGACACAAAACTACCATAATTATTGTTTGTTGCCAGTGGTGACAAGGGTGATTTTCTCCACCCAATTGGGCTGAGAAACCCCAATCAAACAAATAAGAAAAAACATTGAGTTTTGTCAATTGTAAAATTGATTTATATAAAGGATCTTTGTCTAATATAAGCCATGCTGGGTAACTCCCACAATTTGTCCTTATTAACATTTATGTACAGATTATGACAACATATAGTCTAAGTCTTACTATTCCATGTTGTTAATTTCAGAATTTGTCGTGATAAAAGGGATGCTAATGGAGAAGTGAATGCAAGGGAAATAAGTGATGTGAGTTACTATTTTCAGCTGGTTTGACAACCTGGTGCCAAATGTTCAACCAGCTATTAAGAGTTCTAAGAGTTAACAATAATTTGATTTGTCTTTGGTGTCTTTGTTTTTCGTCTTGAGATTTTCCTGCTTTGTCATTGTTTATTTCCATTGGTTGCAAGAGAGGTTTCAATCACCCATTGGGCTGGCACACCATCAATAAGAGATTTCCCACCTAGATGTTTTGTCATATTCTACATTGGTATTAACAATAAAGTGATGAGACCAACCCAGGTTAGGATTATATCTTTAAAAATAAACTTAAATACTAGTTCCCTCACTTTATGCATTGACTATTATGAGGTCTGTGTTATAAAATATGTTGCCCGTAGCTGCATAATTAAGTAACAAAAAATTTACTGTATATTTGTACATAATTAACTGCTTCCTGCTTTTGTTTCTAACAGAGTTTGCCTTTTATGGAATATGAGCTTCACAACCAGCTGATGACAAAGCTAAAGGTATGAATATAGTTCCTAGTGAAATGAAGTCGGTCATAGTGAGTCAGGTGTTTTTTTAGTTGAATAAATGACATTATTATCCGTCAACCCAAATCGTTGTGTTCTGATTGGTCAATTTGCAGGGGGGTAAAAACCCTCACACCTTGGGAGATTTCGAATGTCACAAGAGTTCTAGGGTAATATAAACACGTGGCTGCCTATGCTTCAAATCTTATTTTCTAAATTTAATAAAACGTATCTTTAAAATCGATTTTTGGTTGGCAGAGAGTTAGTTCAAAACATATCTGCTTTACAATCGCTCAGTTTTAATGAGGCTAAAAAATACCAAAACGTCTTTAAGCTGGCCATATTTTTGCAGCGTCATCGGCCCTTTCGACGTGCCTGAAAGCTGCATGCGTTGTCAAGGCAGCGCTAGCTGTCAGGGGAGGTAAGTCGGAAGGCAAACATAGATCGTATCGCCGAAGAGTCTATTTTCTTGTGGTTTCTAAGTGAATAAATCGCGCATACTGTGGCTTGGCGGATAATAAATTCGTTATAGACGTTTGCCTCCGGGTGTACGGACTTGTATGACCGTCCTGTCAGCCCGTACACCGCTTCGCCTGCGGCTCAGGGCGTACGAGTTTGCAGGACGGTCATAAAAGTCCGTATACCCTTCGACAAACGTCAATAACTAATAGTATTATCCGTAAACCAAATTCGTTGTGTTCTGATTGGTCAATTTGCAGGGGGATAAAAACCTGTACACCCTGGGAGATTTCGAACGTCACAAGAGTTCACGGGTAATATAAAAACAAACATGGCCTCCTACGCTTCAAATCTTATTTTCTAAATTTAATAAAACGTATCTTTTGGTTGGCAGAGAGTGACTTCAAAATGGTTCTTATATTTAGTGCGGAAGATATACACTAAACAAATTGCGTTCGCACGAATATATAAGAAAACTGTATCTCTTAAATAAGATACTCTGTAACATGAGGGAACGAGCCACAGAAAGACGCAAAAACATAAAAGCAACAAATTGAAATGAACACCAAACTATATCTTATTGATACATACTTTTGGATACCATTCCCTTCTTTTTATTTAGTGTTGACGACTGGTCCATCGATTTGGTCACTGTTTGGTAACCTTATTTCGGAAATTTCTGCAGGATGTCAGATTTGATTTCTCTTTTGAGGGCTAGGAATGTAGAAGATGTTTTGCTACAGAAACTTGTAGAGGAGAAGGTATATACGTTTCCTTCGTTTGTTTTGACAAGCTGCTATTCATCGATGTTCTGATAATGTTGTTTGTTTTCAAAACAGAATTAGTGGACCAAAATGTATGAAATCTCGCCGATAGCATTTCCGTGTTATTAAATGAAATTTGTTAGTTCTAAAAACTGTCAAGAAAGTCAAGTAATTACATATGGAGGTTTAATTTCATCCCTTTTCTATAATAGTGGTGAAGATCATCCGAGCAGTCAATGTAAAAAATGTAAAATGTTGAAAGTCAGCATTTTCTATCTAAAAAAAATATATAAAAAAAACCAAACAACAAAAAATTATAATTATAATTCGAAAACGGTTATGCTCTTGGGAGAACATGGTTTAATAATGAAATAATAATATTAAGAAGAAAATTGTATATTGTAACCTATATCCCTCTAAAAATGGATAATGTATAATTCCAGAAGTCCTTTCATTTCGTAGTACACAATTATATGCAAAGGTAAAATTGTGTTTTTTTAAGCAAGCGGCGTCTTCACACCAATTGCTATATTTTCTAAACAATTGCAGACAGATCATCATGTTCTCTTGCTTATGGATGACGAGAAGCTTGAAAATTACCTTCCTTGCTACTGGCTGCAGTTGCATATTGTAAAACCCAGTCAAACCCACAACCTGAACAACAACTGGAACAAAGCGAACAAATAGACTGGCACGACTAAAAGGGAAAACTAAAGCGTTCCAATGCCTTCTCGGAAGATGAACCCCGTTCGGGAAATCAGAATGCCACCAAAACAACACGAAGAGTCGAACTAGGCTGGATGAACTTTGACAGCAAGGGTCAAACATATAAACAAGTCAGGAGTCAAAATGGTGGCGGAGTTCGACACCTGAGTATGCAAAAAGATTTAAAATCTGACGACATAGAAGTAATGGCAAAAACCTTGTTTTTCCCTGATGGAAAGTCGGAAAAGGGTTTTATAGAGGAGTTTAGCTTGTCGGTCAAAGATTTTGCTTTGAACGATCTCGGAGGAGATACAATTGGAGAAATTTATGCTCGAACAAAATTAAAGGTTTTAAGGTTTTATCTTTGTACAAAAAAGCAAGATGAAGTCCAAACAAACGTTGAGAATGACATCTGTCCAAATGATTTACCTTTAAGCGAAGAGAACACACAAACAGTATGATGAAGACACACCAGGCACTTCACACGTAATGGTATAATTATTATTAGTAGTTGATATGGGCATGTCATGTTTACAAAAAAATATAATGTTATAAATACTGTTTCTTAAAAAAAACTATTTTAATAACCACAAGATTTGAGTTGTTTTTTTGTTTTGTGTTTACCGTCCACTTCCGCGATGACGGATTGGCCATTTCACACGGTTCCTTGTTAAATACGATGAAAACCAGGAAGGAAATCCCTTAAAAAACACCCGCGCAATTACCACAGCCACACCCTGTTATTCACTAAAATACCACAAGATTTTAAAAATATTGAAATGTACGTGAAAAGAACAGTGAACACGTCCATGAAACTTGTTGGGATATGCGTGCTTTTAAAGAACTCTACTGGAATTAATAAACATTAAAAATTATGAAGACTGCAGCTGTATTTTTTTTTTTTTTTTTTTTTTTTTTTTTCCCGCCGCCAATAGATTCCGATTGTACACCACAGTCTGAAGATTGGGGTACACCTACAGTTCTGTTTAATAGAAACTTGGTTAGTATTCATCACGAAACATCACCTCAGCTAATTACTATGTATACTCTAACAAAAGGAAACCTTACCAACAAATACAATTACACCATAAAGAAATCAGTATATCTATATATATCTACATATATATAGACGATGCTGGTCCTGTAACCAAAAGTCCCCTAGTTCGAATCCCGGTGGAGG
>JAVFBW010161904.1:0-11605 GCA_034783835.1 Mopalia ciliata
TATATGACGACGTGCCAGAAGAAACCTCCCTCGACACCTCACGGGGCCCTAATTACGGTGGAAAACCTCGTAAAAACCACCCCCGCGATTGCGTGAAGGAAAATAGAAGTAGTAGGATTAGTAAGCCCACTCGCTACCACTTGGTTTCCTAAATTGACCAATCTCAGAGCTGCTTCTGGTTTGTAAACGCAGAGGTTCTTCTTCAGACGAACCGAAGTTTCCAGACTTCATATTTTTACATGACCAACGGATACATACAGGCATAATCAACCAGCATGCACCATTCAAATAATAAACTTTGAGTGGAATTGTATTTTCCATTGTTTACACGCCAACATAAACAAAGAAGAAAATCGGAAAACTTCTGCTCTTTTTGGCTGAATTTGGTGTTAACCATGGCCACCGTGCTTTCTGTGGTTTTATTGGTAAACTGAAACTGTGACCTTTCGCAAACCCCAGTAACCTTGACCTAATCGGACAGTATAAGTAGAGCGATTGCGTTAGATCTCAATAAAGCGAAAAAAACATGGGGACCGTTTATTGAGCTTTGATTTTAAGTGCATTGATATATAATGTTACAATAATAATGTTGATGGTTTCCTATACAGTTATATTGAAAGTTAGTTGTCCATATCCTGTGCAAACTGAATGAATTGATCGATTTAATCAAGTCACACCAAACAGTTTCACCTCAAAGTTTGCTTATTATAGTAACAATATCAATTATTTTTATTCCCTTACCGAGCTGATGATTTAAAACAGAAACTAGACTGGTAGTTCATATGACGCGTGCCTAGGGTTTAACAAAATTAGCCACTGAACGTTGCTGATTCTAGACAAAATAACACACATTCTTGTATTTGGTTGTTTATTTAATTTGGGCTTTAACGTCAATCTCAATGGCATTTCAATTATATGAGGACGGGTTGTCAATCTCTTTTTCTGTCCTACTTAAATACAATAAAAACTGAGAGGAAATCCCGTAAAAATCACCAATTAGTAAGGCGTAAATGAGACTGGATCCTGTGAGCGAGAACAATGCAGTAAACCACGGCTGCAAGCTGGCTTGTAAATCGAGTTCACTTTTGTACATCTTATACAGGTGGGCTACTTAGGCCGTTTGAGTTTGAAGTTATGCCCTGAAAATTATGCACGGGATTTGTTTGTTTGATTGGTGTTTAATGTCGTACTCACGGGTATTTCACTCATATGACGACGGACACAAATACAAAACATCACAAACAAATCTAACGAAAATACTGAAATCTGCTTCCCGTTACCCTTTAGCTCTGCGAACACCAGGGCAACAGAAAGCAACCTCTTTTATCGCCTCTTACGATCGACCGAGGAAGTATTCTACAAGGCCATGGCCCACCTGCTCCCTCACGGGGCGTGTGTTTTCTGAACGCAGGGTTTGAAAACAACTACACGGACATATTATAAACTTGGAAAATAGTTTCCTCCAGTTAAAAAAACTGAAGGGATTGCATTTAATTTAATTCTGCAAACCACACTGGCCATCACTCAAATTGAGATAATAACTTCAAACTTCGATTTTTCTGTTAATACCATATATAGATGTGGTTGTATTTGGCTAGGTTTCACAACAACTATGGCCCATATGGCACGAAAATGCTGAAAATGGTGATTAACAACAAAGCTTTTACTTTTTGGCTCTTTGAAAAAAGTTCTTAACCAAAAGCAGGAATAAGTAGTTTTACTGGGGTTATGAGCATATTTTTTAAAAAAGCCTATAATGGTGGTCCTACTACCTACTCATCCTATTTTTAAATTTATATTATCTGTTCTTTATACACGAGCCCGGGAAACTGCGTTTTTCGAAGAGCTGTAATTTGCTTTACATTTTACGTCAAGGTACCAAATTCCGCCATACACACACCAACTGGAAATATTGTTTTGGGGAAAATCGATTCATTGACAAAAAGCATACAATGAAAAAGCAGATTCAGATCGATAAATCGATCTTCTGATCATCGAATCATGGATCTAGAGATATAAGGCTTTACAGCTCCATGGTCGAATTAACAATAGTTTTAATTTGACCTGGCATTACAATATACATATTGTGACCCCAGATCTGACCGACTAAATGTCGAAAGTTTTGGTTCTTATAGAGCTACATACCAGAGTTCGGATCCCGAGTTCTTAAAAATATCAAATATACAGGTCTCGAATCCCAGGTACCCAAAGTTCCGAAAACGATATCACCGATCAAGAACTTATATGCAAGCATGTGTCTATGCTATCCAATTCTGGAACATCAGAAAATAATCTAATTGCAAGCAATATGTATACCAAATCGCAGATATAGATGGTTATATTGTGTCTTTTAAGATGATTTGAAATGAATGTACGTACATTCTGACAGAAAAATGTACATAAACATATATCTTATACAATTATAGTCTGTTTTCGATAGTTATATTATCCTGTTCTCTCTCAAATGACATTTTTCAAAGATTGTATATTATCTCGTTATATGGGGAACATAACTTAATTAAAAAATTTAATTTGCAAACATTTTTAAAAAGTCTCAATCATTTAAAGGCCATCTCTATACAGGCAACTCAATTTTCAAAGTACTTCAATAAAAACTTAATTCATAACCCAAAACCTCATTTGCCCAAATGTATACTCTTGGCTCGTAGTAATGTAAACGGTTCCATGCACATTTTTTCTACATTCTGAATATTTTTAATTTTCGTCCTCATATATACGTCCCTTTTTTTTAACACATTGACTAAGGCTTGAATACGAATACATCGCTTCTTTTTAAACTTATAGCTTGAAAACTTGAAATGTGGCCTCCTCCTTTTAGGACGATGGATGGAATTGCAATTCATCAAATCTGGTAAAACAGTGTGACCAGCATTACATCATTTTACGACATTATAACTATGGCAAGCCGTTTTATCACTTCTGTCTTTATTCTACAAGTGTCGAATAAGTTTTGCTTTTATTATACATATCTAGAATTCTTTTCAACATATGTGAAATCATTTTCCACACAAGTAAAATAAAACACTAAAACCTAACTTTTTCACATATGTGGTAAAGACTTTCACTTATGTAAAATAAAATTTTATTTTAAATATGTACAAAAGAATTACACTTTATTAAAAAAGTGAGAAATAATTTCTCCCCCACAGCAAGGGACCGTATCCAACCTTCATTTGTGCTCAGATCGTCTTGTGTATACTTTCAAGGCGAAGTCAAAGACGATAGGAATATATTCCACATGCTGTGCAAGTTTAGTCTCAGCAGTAGTCTCAATTTGATTTAATAATATTGGTCAAGTGTAGCAAGATAACAACAACAACAAAGCAAGGCGAACAAAATGACCTACATGCTGTATATATGTCATTGGGTGCAGCCTGCCACAAGTCGAAAGCTGTCATATTTTTAGCCTGTAGCCAACAATACAAAACCATGCATTTTATTATGAAAAATTCCAATAAAGGTGCCAAATAAAGAGTGAATATTATATTAGGCGACGGGTTTATCTTTATTCAGTACTTTTATTGTATGTAGTCTGCGTCATTTTATTTTCCTGACGAACCAGTCGTAATAATGCTCTCTACAGAATCTGTTGCAAATGTATGCCTGTACAATTGTAGTTTGCCTCATTTATCCTTCGCTGGAAAATAACAAATGTTTTGCGAAATGCAGAGGGTGGATGTTCTTTCGATCAGATTGTACTTTTTGGGCAAACTTATTGGTTATATTGTGTCTTTTAAAATAATTTTGTTTATCTTATACAATTATAGTCTGTTTTCGATTGTTATATTATCCCGTTCTCTCTCAAATGACTTTTTTCTAAGATTATATAATATCTCGCTATATTGGGAAGCTGTTCACATAACTTAATTAAAAAATTTAACTTGCAAACGTTTTAAAAACAGTTTTCATCATTTAAAGGCCATCTCCATATAGGCCACTCAATTTTCAAAGTACGGTACTGCAATAAAAACTTAATTCACAACCCAAAACCTCATTTGCGCAAATGTAGGACTATACTCTTGGCTCGTAGAAATGTAAACTGTTCCATGTACATTTATCTACATTCTGAATATTTTAAATTTTCGTCCTTATATATGTTCCTTTTTTTAACATGCTGACTAAGGCTTGAATACGAATACATCGCTTCTTTTAAAACTTATAGCTTCCTCCACTTATGGATGGGATTTCATTTTCCGTAATTCTCAAAACAATATTCCCGACAAGGCTTAATATTACAATAATTGTGTCTGCACCTGTTGTGAACAACAATAATCTACAACAAATCCACAGACTAACTTCGAACTTGAAATGTGGCCTCCTCCTTTTAGGACGATGGATGGAATTGCAATTCATCAAATCTGGTAAAACAGTGTGACCAGCATTACACCATTTTACAACATTGTAACTATGGCAAGCTGTTTTATCACTTCAGTCTTTATTTTACATATATAAATAAGTTTTGCTTTTATTTAACTTGTGTACAATTCTTTTCCAGATATGTGCATTTTTTTTTACTACAGTTGAAAAGAATTTCACATATGTAAAATTTAGATTTATTTTTACATATCTAGAATTCTTTTCAACATATGTGAAATTCTTTCCCACATAAGTAAATAAAACACTTAAACCGAACTTTTTCACATATGTGGTAACGACTTTCACTTTTGTAAAATAAACTTTTATTTTAAATATGTACAAAAGAGTTACACTAATAAATAAAAAAAGTGAGAAATAATTTCTCCCCCACAGGAAGGACCGTATCCAACCTTCATTTGTGCTCCAATCGTCTTCTGTATACTTTCAAGACGAATGCAAAGACGTTAGGAATATATTCAGATATATATATATCAGAGCAGGTAATACCATAATCTTATAATCTTCTCCACAATCAGACAGCCCGCAGGTTGGGACTTTGTTCGTGACTGAACATGTGTTGGCATGACAAGTTGAGTTACTTCCCTTAGAGCAGGGGGGATAGAGGGCAGGCATCCCGTTGCTATGAGACAGTTGTTTGTAGTCTTGAGGACAAGGCATTGACAGAACACTGTTAAATATAAATATCAGGAGACGGTCTGAGAGAGTACTGTTATTATCGTTTTTGTAACCATTAAAGAAAACAGCAAACATGTCGGACATTGGATCAGAAGAGATGGAAGAAGAACAAGGGCCTTATTTAGGCGTAAGTAGCCTATTAAATCGTTAAGTGGCAAATGTTAACCAGGCGTTGTTGTTGGTTAAAGTCAATTTTTACGTTTAAGACTAGTCCCATTACATGTTATTTAACACCAAACCATACATGTCTATCTGAAAGTTCCTGTTGCCGTTTACTCAAAATAAGTACAAAGTAGAAATGTATAGATACAGTTTGTCTAAGGATAGTATATATTATCTAAATATTTTATAAGGCTACAATGTATGATAGACGAGTCACTAGGCTAGGCCTACTAAAGATACAGAACTTAGCATATATTTGTGTCCCTGTTATTGTACTGACTATGCGACTGCTAGTAATATGATTGTGAAGACAGTTTAAGGCTGTATTCAAGGGGTAACTTTACCAACGGCAGATAACTTCATTTGTCACTGCCTTACAGTTAGTGAAATATAGTGGGAACCTTGTAAGAAACACTCCTGCAATTGCCAGAGCCACATCGTGTGACTGGCCTATATACCATAGATATAGATCAGCTCAGTTAGCATAGCAGTTGCAACTGGAAAGATAGGGCTACAGCAAAATGAGACACCCTTTTTCTGTAAAAATGGTGATTTGAGAAATTCTCTTCTTGATTTCTAGCTAATACTATGGTTGATAAAGAAACATATTAACAATCATGAATTGGATCGGTACAGTGGGATCAATTTTGATAACATTTATGATTGACAGGGCAGGTATAAGCTAAAAAAAAACAACTTTAGTTCAATCAAGGTTGTTTTTGTTGTTAAAATCTACTTTTGGTGTATTTTGGTTTGGACAAAACAAAAAGCGTTAGTCAAATTAAAAAATTTGCTCTTCTGTAGTCCTCAATAAATACTTTTCCAAAAATTGGATTCATATAAACATATGCATATTATTTTAACATTAAAACATGAAGACGGTATTTAAATAAATAATTTGTAAAATCATCGAAATTATTTAGAGATCCTTATAAATCATAAAATGATCAAAGTGTTAAATGGATCAGACTTAAAATGGCAGATACTCTGGATCTAGCATGCAAAGATTTGACCAAATATGTTATGTTTTAATGTTTGCACCAACAGGAGTATGAGGGAGACCGAAATGACCGTGACGAAAGACATGGCCGAGGTAAAGCTACTCTACCAAATGGAGACACATATGATGGCTCATATGAGTTCGGAAAAAGAAATGGCCAAGGAGTATATAGGTGATTAATGTTTCAGCTGAAGCAGATTTTAATCTGTCTGGTATTCAAGTTGAATTAAAGAGCTAATATTTGCTTGTCAATATTACGACTGGGGGTGTAGCACTATATTAAACTGTCCATTTATCACATTAGTTTGTTGCCCCAATAATTTATATATCAGGTAGAAGGCCAGGTGGCTGAGTGGTCTAGGTAGCCGGCATTCACTGCTGGCGATTCTGTGCCTTACTCTGAGGGTTGTGGGTTCGATTCCAGGACAGGTTTCAACCTGCAAAATTTTCTGAACTAGAATCTGTTCATACTAAGAAAGTGTTATCCTAAATAACCAAAATACTGTTAATCATCACTTTCTAAAAGACACAAAAATTATTCATCCAATGTTGTGGTTTATTAACCAACAAAAAAAAAATGTTTATATATGATTATTGGCTAATCTATGGTATTGGTGTTTTGTTTTGTTTCTCAGATTTAAAAATGGTGCTCGCTATTTTGGCGAATACCTAAAGAATAAAAAGCATGGACAAGGAACGTTTATTTACCCAGATGGCTCCAAATATGAAGGTAAGTTACATTTCTATCACACAACCCTAATTAAAAAATATATATGTCAATATACTAGTAACAGTATGCATAAATTTAATGTAGCTGGTAGTGCTCACAACAAGTCAGTTTACCTGGAAGACATCAGTATTTTTTTAAATAATATTATTTTATCATAATTATGAAATTGTGTTCTCGAGTCTGATGACCACTAATACTTTTAATGTTTGAAGTCTCACAAATTTGTAAACATGTTTTATATTTTAAAAAAAAAAACTAAAATGAAATGGGCTTATGTTTCCAGGTAGTTGGGTAGAAGATCAAAGGTGTGGATTTGGGAAATATTACTATGTAAATGGAGATACTTATGAAGGTGAATGGCAAAAACATGTAAGACATGGTCAAGGAGTATACACATATGCAGAAACAGGAACAAAGTATGAAGGGACGTGGGACAATGGCAAACGAGAAGGACATGGAGAACTTGTCCATGCTAATCATAAATATGTTGGAGTATTCACTACTGACAGGGTATGGCAATCTTTGGGTTTCTTCTAACTCTCTGATAAATGTTAATGGATAACAGATCAACAAAAGATTTATCACATCATTATATTCTCTGATCATTAATCTCAATATTCCTTTTATTTCCAGAAACTTTGTACCATTTATTTTTTGATGAAGAACTTTGCTTATTATATACCGTAATGCAAATAATATAGGCATACATCAGGGGCTTAGCCAGAAATTAAAAGTATGGTGTCCAAAATTGTCATTTTGCTTCACTTTTCAAATAACTAGGTGTCCAATTTTGACAGTTTTCCTATCTCCAACATGTTAATATTTCTTAAAACAGAGTGGCCAAATGTGGCAATTGTTTACTTCAGGGTGTCCACTTGGACGGGTGTCTGCCTAAGCCCCTGGCCTCGGACTGTTTATTTCTCTCTTTGTCTTTCTCCAAAATTCAATCATAAATGGTTGTTTACCTCTTCTTTCAGCCTGAAGGTAAAGGCAAATATGTATTTGACATTGGGTGTGAGCAGCATGGAGAGTACATTCCAGTAGAACAGGTCAGTACAGTCATAGATTGCCTTGTACAAAGTTTGCTTCTAACTCAAAATAAATCATATATGTTAAATAATATCCTGCTATAAATTTATTCCAAGCCAATCTATACATACAAAGATTTAGATAAAGGTTTAAAATAAAATCATGATAAAGATAATATTGTGGGTTTAATACATGAAATTTAAAACAAAAAGTATATTTGCAGTGTGTTTTACATACACAGATTGAAAGTCCTATACACTACAAATAAGGAATGCTTTGTTGAAATGTATTTTAGATCCAGGAAGACAAAGGAGATGAGGACGAGTTTCAGCCTATTATTGTCCCCAGGTGGAAAGCTGGTCAGGTCACAGGTCTTCACCTACAGACCGAAGATGAGGAGGAGGAAGAGGAGACAACTGAGGCAGAAAAAACTGAGGAGACAACTGTGGAGGAGAGTGCCCCTGAAACGACGGCTGAACCAACGGCAGAGGTAGAGCCCGAGGTCCCTCAGCCACAGACAGAGGAAACTTCAGAAAAATCAGCAGAAGGTAAACATCAGACAGTATTCAGCTGATTGACAAAAGCATTTCACTTAAATAGAATACGGATCTGATTGCTGTTATCATATGGTCTACAACTATTGAAGTACTGAATTATATGAAGGTAAACAGTTTGCCGTACACAGACATGGATTAGGTCACTACTTGTCATTCTTTCTTTTGTTGTTTAAAATATTATCAGTTTTCCTCACATTTCAAAATATTATTAATACAAATGACAATCTTTGGCATACAAACAGTCTTTTGGCCAACACCCTTGTAAATGTAAGGGAGAAGTAGCTATAGGAGTATGAGTATTAAACTGTCATTGCCCCACCTGCCAAATCATCTATATGTTCATTTTTCCGTTTTACAAAGTAGGCATTAAACCCTAATTAAACAAATCAATTTTATGTGCTTACATATGTACACCTGTTTTATATATTATCCAGAGTCTAATATGTTTTAAATTTCTGTACAAGTTAGTTCCCCAGGATGAAATGAAATGCTGAAAGAGGTTCCCTGTATATATAACATATTTAGTATTTTTGACTTTGAATAGTGTTAGAAACACAATAAAATAATTAGATGTAGAATTCATCCCGTGACACTTGTCTTTTCTCACAGAAGCTTGATGTTCCCACAGGTACTGCTATTTATCTCTGTCCTCTAACTGATCCTTTCCTTCCCAAACTTATTGTTGAACCTTGCACCACAGTTACCACTATATTTTTTCCTTTGTTCAAGTTACCAAGTTTACCTTTCATCAATCATACCCCTTTGTCCAGATGTCAGTTTCTCCTGCCACTGTTCAACGTTTACGTGATGGTTCCAAATCTACCTTTCTGGAGTTCCCCACTCATAGCTGACATGTATCTGTCCACATTCCATTGGTCTTGTCCGCAAAGCCATAAAAATTCTGTTTTAAATGTATAAAACATTTCCAGTCCCAGTTTTACCTATTCCTTCCTCAGTATTTTTAATATAAGCCAGAACATGAATTAAGAAAAATATAGAGTTGATTTGAAATGTTGTAGTTTATCATCATAATGAGTAATTATATATGTAAGTATATATAATTATAATACACCTTTAGCTTATTGTGTTTATTCAGCTTTCCAATGGTTGCCAGTCTGTCAAAATCTCTATCAATCAATGTCTGACCAATGCTCCAACTCCATAATCCTACTATGATATATATAAGCCTCCAAACATGTATCTATATATTGTATTTTGTAAAGCATGCAAAAATAATGTCCCTATTGTTTGGTCTCTTTAGTTTGTATTTTGCCTGTGTGTATTGCTTTGAAATTAAGAATACAAAAACTGTGTATTAATGATAGGTGACAAATTATTTACCAAACATGAAATGAAAAAGTAAATTTTAGGTTATTATGTACGTAATACTATAGGTAAAAAAAACAACAACATGTATCCATTTCTTTTATTGGTAAGGGCAAAACATGCTTTGCTAAATTGACATTCAGTGGAATAGAGATGTCCCATGCTCATAAAAAGAGGTCATAAGCAATGAATTTAAACGAAGCCTTTTAAGTTTCAGCATGGGGTGGTTGGAAGGAGCTTTTTGTTGGCCTAGTGTATCTCAGAGCTAAGGGGCAACTGGATCTGACCATTTTGTGTCATTGCATCTTCTGATTGTCTGGTGTTTTCTTTGTTTGTTGCCAGTGACATCTTGTATACCTTTGTATAATTGGTTCTTTTCATCGTACTAATGTATATTTCCTTGGGGTCGCAATGAGGTGAGCACATGGCAGCTCAATAATACTGTCTACATTACTGGCAACAAACAGGGACAGTTACAAGCAGAGGATGCAAAACACAATCCAATAGGGCTCTTTGTGCAAATTAACATTTAAACACTACAAGAAACACATCAACTGTGTTTTTGCTGCAACTCGGGTGTAAAATTTGCTAACATCATTAACAGAATTATCTTAATGGATCAAGATAAGGAATATGTTTATTCCTTAAATGTGAGAGGTAAAAGGTAAACATATCTCTAACTAATAATGCTCATGTAGACAAGTTAATAATGTGGTGCATTTTGTTCTCTTTAGAAGAAGGTAGTACAGATCAGACCGGCGAGGGAGAAGGAGAGAAGACGGAGGACAGTGAACAACCACCAGCTGACCCCGCCACTGGAGAGGCTGCAGAAGAGGCTGACCAACCAACAGACGATGCCTAGAGAATCGATAACATCATAAACTCTGTGATATCAAAACCCATCTATCATTTTAAATATTTACAAACTGTACATATTAGCTGGCTTTAATAAATTAAAATTTTAACTTAAGGTGTGTTCATTCAGAATTATTTTTTATATAACTTGATAAAATGTTGTGGTACTTCTGGTTTTCCACTGAAAGGGACTTTATACATGTAGATGTCATGTTTTATTACCTAAAACTAGCTCAATCACAAAAATAATCCAAGTTATTCAAAATTTAAAAATGCAAAATATAAACTACAAATATACTGTTAAAGTTATTTCCAACTGAAGTACAACATGATAACATTGATTTACTTCAGTGACATCGCTACTACAATAAAGGTTCTTCACACATTTTATATACAGCACTTTTATTTACGTGGCTTTCAGTGGAAAATAAGGCACATACAAAAATATAATAGCTTGGTAGCATGTACATGTGTAATTTAACTCTAAGGGCTTTGGAAAGTGTCTTCTTTTAAGTAAGCGGGCGGTTGGAGGGAGTTTCATGTTGCCCTGGTGCTCTCAGAGCTAAAGGGGAACAGGAAGCCGATCTGTATTTTCGTTATATTGGGATAACACTTTCTTAGAACATATACCTGTTCAGAAAATTTTGTAGGTTAAAAACCATCCGGGAATCGAACCCACGACCCTCAGAGTTAGGCATCGAATCGCCAGCAGTAAATGCAGGCTATCTAGACCACTCAGCCACCTGGCCTTCACAAAAATTATTCAGGAAGCCGATCTGTTTTGTGGGGTTTGTACTGCGTCCTGTATTTGTCCCGTCCTGTCTTTGTTTGTTGCCAGTGGTGTCGAGGGTGGTTTCTTTCACCCATTGGGCT
>JAVFBW010161915.1:0-11603 GCA_034783835.1 Mopalia ciliata
ATATAGTGATAACAAGAATTGTTATGGGACGGACGGACGGACGGACGGACGGACGGACGGACGGACGGACGGACGGATAGACTGCCTGCCCTACCGTGCCATTAAGTGGCAACACCATTTTTGGCAAAACTTCCGTATTGCTGGAGTGGTGACTCACTGGTAAACCTGATGGTCAACTTTAACATGTGGACAAGTACATGTGTAAGTACACTCTAGCCACAGACCATGAAAGCCAGCGTGTTCTTTATACTATTAAGTGCACTAAGTTACAACATTAAAGCCAAATTCAGAATTATTATTAAAACATGTAAACAACCAAAATCAGAAGCTGGGAGTTCTTACTGTATATTAACCTCTTGAATGTGTAGAGCTGTCACTGTTAAACAAAATGTGGGCTTTTTTTCTGGAATTGTTCGGCCTGGCTTGAATCAGATTGAGAATTAATCTTTTGATCATGCCCTATGAATTACAATGCACCATGATCCGTAAGAGATTAAGCTCATAATGAAATCAAAGATTGTATACAAATGACAGGTATAAAGGAAATCCAATATGACTTGAATACAGTTGACCGGGTCATATCAAAAAACTGTTACATTGTAAATATTTATATAACATCTATTTACACTGTAATAAGTTAGGTCATTGACCAGCCGCCAAGTTAGCCCAAGTTAAATACACATGTATGGGCTCTATTAAACAAACAGCAAAATAATATTATACTGGCTAATGCTTTCTAAGCTTACAATGTTAAGTCCGGGTCTCTGTAGTCCTATAATAAGAGTATATTACATGATCAGATGATATGGAAGAAAAAAACCCTGTATTTTTGTTATAACAGGGAGAAAGAAAATAAACAAAATAAACAAAATTACTAACCATATCACAGTTAATCCAAACTTTCTTTTTCTTTCAAAAACATGTCCTTTAACAATGATGTCAAATTTATAACTAAACACCCAGTTATAACCTCAGATTAAATAACCCATCATTACGGTAAAACCAAAGTTTCCACATCTGACGTTTATTTTATAAAGCTAGATGTACATGTGTATATGGGTGACCAGGGTCAGTATCAGTATCAGTATCAGGTGTATGACAACTTGATACCAATCTACAATTCAAATCAGTCACTTCATCGTAAAACAATGGCATTTGATGAACCCTAGTGGGAGGTCGAACATGCCCATCAATAGTTTAATTCTATGACACACACCAGAGGCTATCAAATTAACTTTTAAAATGCCCAGCCCAGCCTCAATTTAAGTTTAATTGCACTGACACAGACATACCCTCCTAGATCATCTTAAATTTTGTTTACGACCAATCCTAACTTCTTTCCTTGTCATGACAATGTACAAGTAATCAAACAAACTTATGTTTTCTGAGAAATGTTGATGCTTTCTAACTGAAAGACTCATCATCTCCACGATCTCAGCCACAATTTCTAGGTCTTCTAAAATAGTAATTTTAATGGATGAATTTGAGGTGATTTAGGCTATACTTATATATGTACATGAAAGGAAACATACTGCATCCTTTGCTTAAACAGATAAAATGGTTTTCAATAAAAATAACTCTTCAATATCTCCAGAGTAATCAGAAATTGGCACATTTCAATAAATGATTGTGCTTTTATGTACTTTCTACATCCCTTCAAAGGTCGAATACATCATCATGTATACTATAATCAATCATTTAAAACTTATATAATCAATCTGTTTTAAATTGTACATTATATCAGATTTTGATTGTTCATTAACCAACTGGACATGCATATTTCAGATCGTCCCACCCTAGAAGAAATTTATGTGTAAAAAACATTCCTTTTAGGACTCTTTTTAATAATTTAACCAGGTAGTTAGGTCTGGCATGTTCTTAGCATTAAACACACTTTCATTTTTCCCCATCTACCACATGTACATTTTGTTTGTTTGTTTGCTTGATTAGGGTTTAACGTCATACTCAAGGGTATTTTGCATATATGGCGACGGAATGTCCACTTCACACTATTCCTTGCCTAGTTACGGTGGAAAACCGGAAAGAAACCTTGAAAAAAACACTCCCACGATTGCCCGAGCCACATCATGTGAATGGAACATGGATTTGTTTGTTTTTAGTAAGCGAACTCACTAACCAGTAAGCCAAGGCTGCAATCCTACATTGTACATAGTCAAAGAATAATTTTCACAACTACAATATTCCAGAACCAGCTAAATACTGCTATGAATAACATGTTTATGTAGTAGAAATTTGGTCAGTCCCTCATGTAAGATATGACATAAATTTCAGTGTCAGTGTCAGGGTTAGGTTTTGTTTTCGTGTTGTCCTTTAGAGTTAGTATAGGGTCTAGTTTTAGGGTTAGGTTTAGTATTAACCCTAATCCAGAACTAAAAATTCATGTATATCTTAAATGACGGATAGACAAGAAATTTGGGACATACTAGTAAAGCCATGCTGCCCATACATGAACTCAAGTGTAAGCGAACACCATGTCCCCATGAAGTTAACATACATTGTGTTTCAGCGAGGAATCAGTTGGTTAATGAACTTCATGTACAGTAAACCAATTTGTTCCACCAGATTAGATCCAAGTACACTCATTATATAGTGAATGCCATAGGAACAGTACAGCTTTATTTAAAAAATGTCTTGTGGACTGAGATTTTTTTTTATACATACAGAAAATAATCTGTTCAAACAGAAACAATGTTAAAAAGTTTCATTTTAGATCCAGTTCCTTATCTGCACTCATATCGTACTGCTTACTGTACTACATATAATCTCCAACTTTCTCTAGCAGCCAGCTATCAAGGTTCTCCTCCCATAGTTGTTACATGTACCCTTTTTCTGTGCCCCTTTGTTGGTTCACAACCATCTGGTACTATGTAAGTCCAGTTGCCAGAATCTGTGTCACTGACAAAGGATCATAGGAATTAGGTGCAGACTATTAAAATCTAAATGAATTTATTACCTGGACTGGTCTACAAGGTAGGCATTTGTATACAGACCTGTGCTGAAATCGTTTCTGGCATGACCTTAACATGGATCCTCTAAAATCTTGGGAGTTAACCTAACATTTGCAGTTTCTCCTGGTGTGCTGATTTTGTAAATAAATAAATGTTCCTTTGTGAACAACAAAGAAAAATTGTTTCAAAATACAATATTCATTGATTGATTATCAGATGAAAAAAATTGTCAAAATCAGTAATATAATGCAAATTAAGATGAACCTTGCAAACAATTTGGGAAACCCATAAATCGGTCCTCCTAAATTAAATTTGTAAAGCCAGGAGTGGAAATGTTTAAAATATTTCGTCAGCCATTTTCCCAATGTTGTCCTGCAGGCCATTTAACACAATGTAAAATTCTGGGGATTTTTACAGGACAATCTCAATTTTTGCTGGAATTGTCCTGCAAATATATAGTTATTTCATTCCAACCCTGATAACCATGGGGAGACCCTGCTCTCCCCAACAGCACAGGCCTGGCTTTTAGGTAGAGATGTTTCCAGTCAACTAAGTTACAACCCTTATGGTCAGCTATAACACAATCAATACTCCTTACATTATGCTGGACCACATATTGATTTTTCACCTGCAGTTTGAGAGCCATTCTATTTGTGGATGTTTATACTGGCATCAAGTCTTATAATAGAGTACTCCTCACCTGAACCCAGGTGCTACAAATCCCAGCCTTAAATAGTCATGGAGGGAATTAAATTGCAGCTCTAAAAAAAAGATACTGTTTGAATTTGGGCTCGACTTTTGAAATTTTTTTTTTTGCGGTTTTCAAATGAATAACTAATTTGAATTTGTTTGTTTGTTTGATTGGTGTTTAACGTCGTACTCAAGGGTATTTCACTTATATGACGACGGACAAAAATGTAGAACATCAGAACTGAAAGTGCTTTCCCAAATGGGTATTTAGCATCCCTGCAAACACACTAGGTAGCCAAAACATTGTATACTATAATACTAGCAATACAATAGTTACCTTGCAGAGTAACCAAATAACAATGTTACTTTAAGTTACTGCAATGTAAATCTATGATGAAATTTGGTTCCTAGTTTCTACCAGTTAATACAAGGTTATTACAATGTTGTAAAAAATTGTTAAGAGCAGAGTTTTTGTTCAAGGTAACAACAATGTTGTCAAAAGGTTAAATGGTGCAACAACAATATTACAATGAAGCTATTACCTTTCGGATTTGTTGTCCTGTAGTTGTCCTGTATTCTAAAGTTGTGGCAACTTAACTGATAGTCCAAAAAATTATGTTGCAAAGTTACACAACAAAAATAAAATGTTGTCACAATGCTGTTTGGCTTGCTGGGATAATCCCCACTTATCAGTTTCACAAAGTAGAGTAAGCTTACAACTCCAGTAAAAGATACACATGGACACGGTGTTTCAATATTTCTGTCTATTTTAAAGCCATTGTCAAGAAGACAAAGAAAAGTATTCTTGACAATGGTTTTGATCGAAATAAACAGAAATATTGACTCGCCATGTATATCTTTTATTCTAAGAGTTGTAAGTTTAGTCTATTAAAATATTAATTTTTGACTGACTATTTTGTGCTTCTGATATTTTGAGTGTGTTAATTATCAGACAAGACTCAGTGCTGACATTTGATCCTTTGCTGAGTGTCATTCCACCTGGTGAGTGGTGACACTGATTGGAATTTGACCCAGTAATTAAGGCATGCCATGATGGAAATGAGGCAATGTACTGTATCCCTAGGGACATGTTACATGAATACAAAATAATATCCCAGCCTAAGACAGTTCAAATGTCTGACACAGGGAAGCCATGAATCTCAAATCAGTTTACAAATCTGGTTGGCAGACTCTTGGGCTGGTGCCTTAAAGGTACATGTATTCCCTAAACTACATTCCGAACAGCCTTTTATTAATTATATTTTCAATAAATTGACAAATAATATAATATTTCCTGTACGATGGGGCATTAGGTGTGCAACATAAAGAAGCCCCTAAAAATTGGTAGGGGCCTACAATATAAAAATCGCTATACATCGCTCCCAAGATTTCATTAAGTACCAGACATCAATACAGAAAGCCCTTGCAAAAAAAATCCTACACATTTTGTCCTAAAATCAAAAATCCTATCCGATATTTCTATCAAATTCTAATTGGAATTATCCTATGTACAGGAGTTTTCTATGGAATCATATATACATGTATGTATGTAGGATCTTGAACAATCCCATAGAATCACATTTTTCTGTATTAAAAGGGTTTGTTTGTTTGTTTGATTGGTGTTTAATGTCGTACTCAAGGATATTTCACTTATATGATGAGGGACACATATACAGAACATCACAAACAAATCTGCTTCCTATTAACCTTTAGCTCTGCGAACACCAGGGCAACAGAAAGCAACCTCTTTTCTCAGCTCTTATGATCAACCGAGGAAGCCAAGGGAGTATTCTGCAGGGCCATGGCCCACCCGCTCTCTCACGGGGCGTATTAAAAGGGAGTAAGCTTATATGTTCAAATAGTAGTTAACAGCCACATACAGTTATAACCTAAAACATTCACTGAACTCAAACCTGTTTACTGTAATAAAGTAACAAATTATTCAGTAAATGTTTGTGATTGTCAATAAATTGAGTGTTTGACCTATTTGCTGTCCACAATAGCTTATTATCATGACAATATGAGGCGATTTGACAGGCGCTCTAAGTACTTCAATGGACCTCCTGCTGAGGAATTCAATTTATGAAGATCTAACAAAGATCTAACCAAAATAGTACAGTAAGTGCTCTAGTTTGTTGTGAACCATTATTTACAGGCAAAATGTAATGTAATTTTAAGGCACCTACATGTACGTGTGTAGCCTACATATAAGCTTACAGGCTGAATGGTTGGTTTGCAGGCTTATAAGTTAAAAAGTATGCAACAAAACACAAGTTCTTATTCTGAACTGGGTAAACCAGGGCAGTTTCTAGAAAAATTTCCCATGTTCCTATCCCAAATTCTTCAGAATATAATCAGGGTTCTGAATCTGCTTTTAGCTTGATGTTAACAGGAATGTATGAAGATAGAAATATATTTACATTATTTGGGCTCAAAATAGTTTGGGCACCCATACATTTTCCATAACTAAAATGACTCTGGATACTGCCCTGTAAATCTTAATAACATTCTACTTAAAATTACGCCTGATCTTACACAACTGACGTATCAGTTAGCATGCCTCTCGAATACCAAGGAATAATAATTCTCCTCTACTGTTGGCCAAGATAAGACATGAATAATGAAAAAGTAGTCTTACTCAGTTACTATGTTATATAGCAGTTACTTTTTGTGCACAATCTGACAAAAAACATCAAAACTTATCACTGTGACAGGTCAGTTACCTTTATTTTAGAAAGCATTAGGGTACATAGGTTGTTTGTTTGTTTGATTGCGGGTTTAACGTCGTACTCAAGAGTATTTCTTTTATATGACGACATGTCAGCCCAATGGGTGAAGGAAACCCCCCTTGACACCATTGGCAACAAACTACAGGACGACAACAACAGGACATGATACAGACACCACAAACAGATCAGCTTCCTGTTCCCCTTTAGCTCTGAGGGCATCAGAGCAACATGAAGCTCCCTCTAACCGCCCGCTATTAGGGCATATGGATTAGAATTTCACAAGTGATATTCAAGACCAGTGTCTTAGCTAGGAGTGGAATAGTAGGCCTACTACCTGTCATAAATCCATATTTTTGCCTTTCAAAATTTTCCCATAATAAGATTCGGAATCTCTGCATGTCATTTTAACCATTTTAAAATATCTGTCTGTCAAAAATTCAGGTGGACAGATCTTTAGCTGAGACTGGTTTCAAAACGCATTCAAGTTGTTGGTATCGCATAAGCTTACTTCACAAAGCTAGTTGAGAAAATAAAACATGTTAGAACAAAAATTTATCATAAAACCATGTTCTTGCAAGCTAATATGGTGAACCAGGGCTTGAAAATTAGACGTTCCTGGAGCCCGGGGCAACCAAATGTTTAAGTGGGGCAAGTCAATTTTTCTGGTAGTTAACATGGAAGAGATAGGACAGGCAACCACACAAATTGTAGATTGGGCTTTAGGGCAACCTGGGAAATCCCTAATTTTCAACCCCTATGTACTTTTTGCATTATATCAAGGTTTAAGTTGTGGAAAAAATTAATTATTTAGACCCATACGTTTTTTCGATATTATCTCCAACATGTCATATATAAGAAACTGAATTAATTATTATATGGTATCTGTAATTCAACTTGCCCAACTTAAAATAATTTTTTTTAAATGCTAAAATTTCTCAGAAATGAAAGCAAAAGTTTCTAATGGGATTAACTTCCCTTTCGTATGTAAAAGTTCATACTAGTTAAACACAGTACAAATGTATAAGTGTTCAAATGTTTGAGAAAAGAAGGTTTTTTCAAGTATTTTTTAATATGTTTGTTTAATTGGAGTTTAAAGTGGTACTTCAAGGGTATTTAACTTATATGAGGACAGATTGTGTTCACTGTGTTCCTTGCCTAATTATGGTGGTAAACTGTGAGGAAACTTCATATAAAAACACCCCCCACGATTGCCAGAGCCACATCATGTGACTCTAATTTACCTGATGGTCGACTGACGGACTCAATCTTGTGGGGTAAATTGGAGTAGGATTAGTAAGCGAACACACTAACCAAGAAGCCAGGTCTGCAGGCCCTCAAATATTTTAAAGAGTTTATCATTAGTTATTTGAAGTATTTCATATCTGAGAAGTTATATCCTGTCCCTGGTGAAGTCCTTAACAAATTACAGTCACAGAAGGTCCTTGTCTTATCATTACACATCCCTCTCAAGTGATCTTAGACATTTTATATCCAAGCTCTCCTACAGTGCCATCCTTAGATACTGAACGGAAATAACTACTCCTGTCTCATCAGATATAACTTCAAGGGGTGTAACACTTTATTAGGTCACCTTTATATCATGAACATACACATAGATTTCATATATTCAGCCATATCAATCAATATAAACTTATTGAGATTTGGAAAAAAATGTATGCTTTTTATCCGCTTGTTTCATTAATGTCATACCGTAAGAATAAATAAATATACATAAATATGTTTAAATCCATACATTTATTTGCCATACATGTACCATACTCAAATTCCTGAATTATTAAATGCAGTGGAAACCTTCAGCCCACGACAGCCTAAGCCATGCCATGTTTCTCACTCATATAGGTATATACATGTACATTATGAATAAAGAGCGAGCAAAAAGTTCTTGCCTCCCTTGGGATTCAAACCATGGACCTTTGGGTAAAACCGAGGACCTTTGGGTAACAGGCACAGTATAAATATATAACTGATGGATTCAAACTCATGCACATTAAAGTATTAAATTTATAAGAAATCAGAAACCGTTATACCAATTAGCCACTAGGTGAATGCAAAATGATTTCACCCTGGATTTCTGGGCTTCTATTTTGTTTGAAAATATTACATGTATGTATATACATGAATATTTAAAATGTGGATAATTTTAAAAAAGTAAATTGTAAGCTTAAGTATAGATCAACAAGACTTTCCAAGGTTTTATAATTGAATGGTTTATAATAAAATGATAACTGCTTAAGGGTTATTCACTTAATGAATCAAAACAGAGGTGGGCTTCCATAGAATTTATTGATTGGTGTTAAATACCGTGCCCAAGGGTATTTCCCAATATATGATGACAAAGCCACAACAACACATCCATTACATGTGCAGTGTTTAGCTCTTTTGGAATAGCAATGTATTTCCAGTGCTCAGCAATGCAGTATATTATAAATACTTTAAACATTCATCACCTCAACCAGAGTTGAAGACTATTTCAATACGAAAAACTAATAACATAAAAGCCCCATTTGTTTAAAATTCTGTCATAAGAGCATTACATGTATATCTGAGAATTTTTATTTTTTATTTTAGGCATTGCTTTAGGCTTGGGGTTTAACCTCTATTATGACGGATTGTCTACTTCACACTGTTCATTGTGTATTTATTATCGTGAAAAACAGGACAAATCACCCCCCCCCCCCCCCCCCCGCGGTGATAGACTATCAGCGACACATAAAACTCTGCATCTACCTATAGGCCTACTGATGCTGATACATTCACATCATGTAGGCCTACAGCTAGTCCGAGGGGCTCAGACGATAGTTTTTTTAGTTATTCTCTGCTGGTCAAAAGCTTTCACAATCAGGCATTATTAACAACTAAATGTCAGGGCCACTCGGACTAGCATACGGCTAGCTTTAGGCCTATCACAGACATGCCTAGCCAAGAAAATTTATGTGTACATGTAAAAAGGCATATTTTCTTACCATTTTTGTATTTTTGTGTCACAGCATAGCACAGAATACTTATAACTGTTTTGATGGCCAATTGGTATATTAAACACAAAGTCTGTGTACTAAATACTCCAGCATATGGCCTACACTGGGTAGGCAGGTCCGCTATGATAGCATTGATACGTGTACAGCACACAAATTAAACGAGAAGAGTAAGACGAAATTATTAAGATATATATATGCTTTAAAGTGCATACAAATTTGGGGTAAGTTAGTCTAATAAATTAACTTTTAAATAGTACGACTACATATCAATTTAAATATTCGGTAAAAGGCCTAAGAAATAAGACATTTCCATTTATAGTCCATTATTCCTACAACAACGTAGCAGTACTCGATGTCAGCTTGAAGGCTATTTAGGTGTCCAAGGGGTTACAAGATTTTATCCATTAAATAAGGGACTACCTGTCCTCTTTATATAGTAGTGGAGTGGTTACAGTATATGTTGTCGTTGTACTGTCAGACCGATGAGTCCATGCATGCATGCAAGAGAAAGAAAATTCATTTACGCTTTATGCTACTTACCATAATAAACACTGAATCTTTCTCATCGTTGAAGTTAAAAATCCCCTTCGAATTGGATTGATTCTGATAAATTTTAATCCCAGGTAAACCCGATCCGTGATACCTGAAATTTGCTTAATTATCTGTCAAAGAGCTGTCATTTTACAATCAGCAGGTAAATAATCGATACAACCAATCACATTTTGCGATTCTTTCTACGTGTGGACCAACCACAAAAGTTGTAGTAAAATCTATCCGCGTTTTTAAGGGAGACAACTGATTAAACATACTTTGCCTTTTCCAGAAAATCCATTATTCCCTCCCCTTATTGACACAGCTGTTAACAACACAAAAAGTCCACCACTACCCTTTTCCAATTAGTCAACAATGATTGACAAATCTCAGCAGCTACCAATGCACTTTATCTACGAACGTGAGTTAACAATTTTAAGTCTAGATTCCATATACTAACAAACTAAAAATATTAAAAATATTATCAATACTATGTCAGAAAGATTGTCATCTTTTATAAGAAAATATTTTAATAAATTTCTTATGGTGTCATAATTTGCAAATGAAACTTAATTTAATTTAATGTTTCGCTATAATTTTTACTTTTCAGAAGAAAACTGCACAATATGATTATATTGTAGGCACGGAAACTTTGGTATGGGTTAATGAAATCAAAGATCTTGCATGGTGTCAATCTTACAAGTAATTTTAGTTTTTTTTTGTGTGCATATAAACTAAGTTGTGGAAAAAACCTATAAAATTGTTCGGATTTTTGAAGCGGAACTTATAATCATCTGTTAATATTCCTGCTATAAAGTCTGTATATATGTCCAGTACGAAGCGTAGTTTGAAACCCATAAAAAAAAAATAAAAAATAAAAAAAATGTGAAAGTATAGAAGGCGTTTAAATAAGATTTGAGAAATGTTCGTATTACAAGTCGTCGCTAAAATACCATCAGAAAGATTCTGATGATTTGTGTAAACTTTTACATTTAACATCTCTTGGTTGATGACGCGAATGTTTTGATTTAATATATTTACATCCTTGTGTGAATAGTCCTTTTAATTCAACATATCTTATAGGAGTGATATCTAATAACGTACCAGCTAGAATATCATGGTCTACTTAAGGACCTATCCACTTTATTGTTAAGGGAAAACAATGTTTTAATTAGAATTCAACCTTTTTTAACAGCATGTCTTGGTCTTATATCAATATATTTACCTCATTAACACAGTTTAAAGGTAAATGTAGATCAATTTTATACTTTTTAGTCGGATTTTTCTTGCTAAGAAAACAAATAAGAATTTCACTTTTACCATTATGTATTCAAAATTCTATCTGTTCCTGTTATTATCTAATATTTTGTTATAATATCTGATAATGAACCCCTTTGATCTATTTGAGGATGAATCAGAAAATTAAACTAACCCATCTGAATTTATACTAAAAAAATAAATGAAATCTTTCAGACTTAACTATCACTCTCTTGCTGATAGCTTATTTGACCATTGTATCATATTTGGAAAATATCCTAGTTATCTATATAACAATTTTTCTTAAACTCATTGAACAAACACAACTGTGAATAACATTCGGTTTATTCTCACAAATCACACCATTACTGAACATACACTAAAAGTGTGCTTGTTTAGGGTTTAACATCTACTGACTTATTGATATTTTA
>JAVFBW010161926.1:0-18672 GCA_034783835.1 Mopalia ciliata
AGAGATTGATCACAGCTTGAATGGAATTCAACTAACATTTGACACGGTCAGCTGTTTTTAATGTGATATGAAAACGGGTATATTTCACAATATCTATGCATAATTATTTGCAAAACATACATAGAATGAGTCAATTCGACATTATACAAATTGTGAAAAAAGTAGATTGAATTACTTCAAAGAATTGAGCAAGAAAGAGGTAAAACTGTGGTAAAATAGATCAGAAATACCTTTTACTCATTTTCTCTGCTTTCATTTTTCAGTGTACGTACTTGGGAAAATGCCTACTCCTCAACACCTACAGAACTGACTCTTTGCACACTTCATCTTAACATATAAAAATAAAAAAACGGTCATTCAGATTTTTAATATCTTTTTTTGTTTCTTAGATAAAGTTATAAGATTGTTTGTTTGTTTGATTGTTGTTTAACGTCGTACTAAAGTTATAAGAAGCTGAAATTTCACTATTTTGACTCATTTTTGGGATTTTTGACCTTGAATCCAATATTGCAAGAAAACTAAGACAAATAGGAAAAAACTGAATGACCGTTTTGGGGTTCACATAATTTATTATACGTTGGTGTGAGATTGAACAGTTGATGTAAATAATGTAAAAGAAGTAGCAATTTGAAAAAGAGGTAGCAAAAATGTACTTTTTATGCAAAATATTTTTTTCTGTAAGTTGTAGAAAAAAATAATTTACTTATTATTGTTCTGCAGAAAAAGACGATTCAGAATATATATACATGTGTTTCAAAATTTACAGTAGTTTAGAAGTAAAACGGCGAAACGTAAAAACACTCTGTAGGGGGGTTAGGGTATCCTTAACAATACGTTTAGCTGTGAAATTGTTGTTACGGTTGATTCTGTGTTACTATAGATTTAATGTAAGGGCTAATTATAAATAAAATATATATTTTATAAAAATTATGTAAAAAAAACGTTTCAAGAGGTACACTTCAGTTATTATTAATCTTGCGGTTATATCTATCTCTTAACTACCAGCAAAATCACCACAAACCGTGTACGTTTTTAAAACATTTGTCAATAAGAAATCATGTTGGCCATTAATACCGCCTTCTTAGATTACAGTGTAATTCTTTATTCAGAAGCATGCTGAATAATCTACAGCTTAACAAGAACGCGGTATTTCATTCAGGTGTCCGTGTGGAGGGTATTGCGGACTTGCTTCATATTTGATCGTATGTTAGCTATGGTCATTTTTCAAGTCATTAAGTCTGACCTTGTGTAAACTGTCCATTTGACGGCCTGAAATCCAGTAAGCTGTGTAAATAAACGGTGTGCGATGTAGTTTAATTAATTAGTCTAATCAGACACGTACTAAGCTGACCGTGTCGCTTTGTAGTTGTATCATGCCCTTATCTGGAACTTTCCTTTTAATTTGTGTTAAAATAACTGAATACATTTGATCCTGGAAAGTATGTGGTGAAGAAAATACATTTAGTATCATCTGTCTACCCTGTGTCTCTTAAAGACTGATTGACTTGTATATATTATATATGTGAGTTGGTAGAGCGCCAAGTGAACACTTTATTTGCCAGCATATACTGGTTTAGTTTACATGCGGTTCTTTTGTTTTGCTTTATGGATGTAGCGCACTATTTTCACACATCAAAAAATTTAGCTAGAGAATTCCACACAGCCTTTATAGGCATAGTCAACTTCGAAGTGCATAATACATTGGAAATAAAACAGATGGAGGGTGTGGAATCACTATAAAACCAAGACTAGGTTTATTAACTGCTCTATACAAAAAAATTCTACTGAGATGGCGAAGCCTGCATAATGTGTGAGCTTGTGTGAGCAGTAAATCCTAGAACTTGGAGTGTATACAATATGATGTTTAAGTATGTTTGGGTTGGATTGTTGTTGAACTAGATTCGAAGGACAGTTTGGTAATAAGGGTTTCTCCAGTATGACACATTTCCGCCTAATATTATTGAGTTTAGTGGATTTGACATATGACCATCAGATTTTTTCTACAGCTTTGACATTGAAAGAGCCATAAAATATATCCCAGCTTATATGGCTTAGCCAAAATTTCATGAATGTGGCACACGCCTGTCGACAGAGAAAAAAATCTTTCACCCAGAAATCTGACGAGCAGCATTATCTAGGACACACTTCTTAACATCTATGGACAGGATTGATCCCAATTCTCATTTCGAACATACAACAGGGACATTCATTAGTTTGATTAAGAAAAGTAGTGATGCATCGTTGGTCAATTGACCTCCAATGGACCAGTGTTTGGGCAGTCTTTTATTCCGGCTTTCGAGAATTAAACTTTTCATGAAATGTTATCTGTTAGCTTTGTGAAGCTACATCAATTGGTAGGGATTTACGGCACACTTAAATATATCGTGCACTTCAACCGTAGTGTCTAAATGAACAGAGCGGCTTTCATCTAAATATCAACACTGAAACTGACCGCGTGACGTGTTTTCTGGTTGATCGTTAATCTATTCATACTAGGATGTAATAGTTCTAGTTTGAAGAATAAATTTCGATTCAACAAATCCTTATCAAAATAATATAAGACATAAATTCAGTATAAATAAACTGTAAAAGGCAAGGCTTTTAGCTTAATGTATGTCTTATGCTAATAAATATGTTTAAAAAAAGAAAAAGTAAGGCTCATTTCGGTATACCAATCTATCATAATATTTGTTCTAAAGCATATAATTTCAGAAAATTCTCAACAAAAATTACGGATGGGTGTAGGTATGTAAGCAATAATAAGTTAATTCAGCAAAATGTTTAACTCGTCAATCAATAAATACCGAATGTATTATTAAACAGTTAGTTATCTATTAATTTCAGAAGGAATGTCAATAACAATGTTCGTACTAACTAAAATCCATTGCAATATGCTGCTTCCAGGAGTGGAACGTAATGGGAACTCTTAAACGGTTGTAAAAAGAATAGGGGACATCTATTCACACTGTCACGATGATCTTGTGGATATGGAGATAAATTCTTTCATTTTTCTCCGCTCTTAAAGATCCCAGTGGATCGATGGAAGTTCCTCTGGACACATATATGGTGCTCTTGACCAGAATATAGAGAAACTAGTTCACTTAGATTTTTGTTTGTGAAAGAATGCTCGTTCTGATATATCGAGAGACCAGAGTTCCATCACCGTCATGACTGATATATTATGTAAGATATATTTCGAATTCAGAAGTTATTATTTTTATATGAGTGAGTCACACGATGTGGGTCCTGCAATCGCTTGGAGCAAGTGTGTTTGAAGTGTGTCAAAACCGGTTTTTCTCGGTTTTACATCGTCTTTAAGCAAGGAATACGCAGTGTGAATTTGGAAATCCGTCGTCATACATGTATAAGTGAAATAGCATAGAGTACGACGTAATTGTATAATTTCTGGATAACCACTATCTGTTGTGGGATAGAACACAACGTTTTGATACATCAGGTGTAAATTGATGCTGACGATACAGGCATTTGTATCGAAACGTTGTGTTCTATCTCAAAACAAGAAGCAGTTATCCCGAGATTGTATAAGTATGTTACCCCACTTCTAAAAGTCGTTCAAAACTTATATCGAGAACGGCAATAAAACCTATCAAACAAACAAACCTAAAATAAAGTATAACAATTCAAGTAACGAATTAAAGACGACGTTTAGGGTCGTTGGGTAATCTGATATGATAATCCAGGATTATGTGATGTCCCCTTTGATGAGATTTACAATTTTGCGCTAAGTGTCATTGTATTTGCTATAAGTGAAAACCCGAGAAAAACGTTACCCGAGAAAAACTAGATTATCATTTAATCCCAGGTCATTGCTTCTGGATTCGAAATTAATCAATTGCCTTCGACTACTTTGTAGGCAAGTTATTCGGACAGAACCATTAATTTCGAACTACCGCCTTATTTGATAATAGTAGAATTCTGTACTTAGAAGCTTGCTGATAATCTACAGCTTAAAGTGTATTACATTCAGCTGTCTGTGCGGAGGGTATGCGGACATTGCTTCATATTTGATCGCATGTTAGCAATGGTCATTTTTCAAGTCATTCAGTCTGGCCTTGTGTAAACGGTCAATGTGTAGACCTGAAACCAAGTCAGCTGTGTCAATAAACGCTTTGCAATGTAGTGTGATTAATTAGTCTAATCAGACACGTACTAAGCTGACCGTGTCGTTTTGTAGTTGTATCAGACCCTTATCTGGAACCTTCCCTTTAATTTGTGTTCAAAATAACTGAATAGGGGCCTACATTTCATCGCGGAAAGTATGCGATAAAGCAAATACATTTTTCTGTCTACCCAGTGTCTCTTGAAGATTAATTGACTTATAAATGTAAGTAGGGTAGAGCGCCAAGTGAACACTTTATTTGTCAGAATGTACTGGATACGTGCAGGTACTACTCGTTTTGTTTGTTTGTTTTTGTTTTTTTTATTGTTTTGTTTGTTTTTTGTTGTTTTTTTTGGGGGGGGGGAGGGGGGGGGGGCTTTTTTGTTAATTAACGCTCTATCTTCACACAAAGTCAAATTTACCTAGCGAATTCCACACGGCCTTAGAATAGCCATATTCAATTTCGGAGCGCATAATACATTGGAACCAGAACCAAAAAATATGGAGGGTGTGGAATTACTATAGAACACAGGCCACGTTTATTACATGTAACCGCTATAAACAAAAAAACCTTACAGAGATGGCGACGATTGCATTATGTGTGAGGTTACATGCATGTGGGCACTAAATCCTATAACGTCAACTTGGTTAAGGGTTTTCTGCAGTAGGACAAATTTCAGCCTAATATTATTGACTTGAGTTGATTTGACCGATGACCATCAGATCTTTTCTATAGCTTTGACATTGAAAGAACCATAAAATATACCCCAGCTTATATGGCTTAGCCGAAATGTCATGAATGTGGCACACGCCTGTCGACAGGGAAACAAAATTCTTTCACCCAGAAATCTGACGAGAAGCATTATCTAAGACACGCTTCTTAAAATCCATGGACAGGATTGACCCAATTCTCATTTCTAAAATACAAAAGGGACATACATTAGTGTGATTAAGAAAAGTAGTGATGCATTGTTGGTCAATTGACCTCCAATCGACCAGTGTTTGGTCTTTTATTCAGACCTTCGAGAATTAAACTTATCAACAAATGCTATCTGTTACCTTTGTGAAGCTGCATCAATTGGTAGGGATTTACATCACACTTTAATATATCGGTCACTTCAGCCGTAGTGTCTAAATTAACAGAGTGGCTTTTTATCGTAATGTCAACTCTGAAACTGACCGATTTGCGTGTTTTCTGGTTAATTGTTACTCTATTCATACTAGGATGTAAGACTTCTAGTTAGAAAAATAAAGCACGGTAAATATATCTCGATACCACAAATCCTTATCACAATATAATAAGCCATAATTCCGATATAAATAAACTGGTCGACGTTAGACTCAATTCGGTATACCAATCTATTGTAGTATTTTTTCTAAAGCATATAATTTCAGAAAATTCTCAACAAACTTACTGATGGGTGTAGGTATGTGAGCATTAATGAGTTAATTCGGTTAAATGCTAAACTCGTCAATCAATAAATTACAATTTTTTTATTCAGGTTACGCTAACCTCAACCTTACGCTCCTCAGCTGTTTTTATACCCACAGAACTGATTTTTTTCACACTTCATTTTAACACATAAAACGAAAAAAGGGTCATTCAGATTTTTAATATTGCAAGAAAAAAAGACAAGCAGGAAAAAACTGAATGACCGTTTTTTGGTTCACATAATGTATTATAGGTTGATGTAAAATTGAACAGTTGACGTAAATAGTGTAAAAGAAGTAGCAATTAAAAAATGTACTTTTTATTCAAAATATTTTTTTGGTAAGTTTTAGAAAAAAATAATTTACTTATTATTGTTCTGCAGAAAAGAATGATTCAGAATATATGTACATGTCTTGCAAAATTCACAGTAGTTTAGAAGTAAAACGGCGAAACGTAAAAATACTATGTAGGGGTTAGAGTAGCCTTAACTATTAAGAACGATTGATTAGTATTTTACGCCACATACAGCGGTATTTTAGCTACGCTTCGGCTTGAACACTAGCTTAAACGAACCCTGGATTGAGTGATGGAGTGATGACGGATATTTCACTCATACAATGTCTATGGATTCCAAGAGTGTGAAAGTGTGCAGCATTGAAAAATCCATCAGTGCAAACTAGACAGTGTTGTTACGCTGCTACCGAACTGCCCTTGGTCAGAAGGGCGAATGACTGGAAGAAATATAACTTATAGAAATATTGTTTTCGGTTTTGAATTTTTTTGTTAATATATGTTTCCTATATAATCCACGTATAGTAAAGTTTGTTTTTATTCATTTATTTATTAGGAGCAGTTTGTTATCTAATTGTTTATAAAAGTTTTGAAACACTTACATTTAAACGCTGGCATTTAAATCAACATATGCCAAGCTAAATACGCTAGAGGTAATACATCAAGATCGATTAAAGATGCGGAAAGAGTGTGCATCTAAAATCTATTGCAGTATACTGCTTACAGGAGTGGAACTTAATGGAAACTTTTACAGGATTGTAAAAAGAATAGAGGAGACATCTATTCACACTGTCACGATGATCTTGTGGACATGGAGATAAATTCTTTTATTTTTTCTCCTCGCTTAAAGATCTCAGTCGATCGATGGGAGTTTCGTTTGAGACGTAGGTGGTATTCTTGACCTGAATATAGAAGAACTAGTTCGCCTAGGTTTTTGTTTGCGCAAGAATGCTCGTTCTGATATCTTCTTGAAAACATGCCAATTCCAGTCCAAAATGTCAAAACAAACAAAAAGCGTGGGAATAAAGACCAGAGTTTCATCCCCGTCGTGGCCGAAAGATTATGTAAGATATATACAGTTCTGAAGTTTTTATTTTTTTCCCTGAAATGAAGAATGTGGCAAACTTGTCGGCTTACTAATCCTTCTTCAATGTACCGTTCTCGGGTTCACCTGTCGACCATCAATAATATGAGTGAGTCACACGATGTGGGCAATCGCTGGGAGCAGGTGGGTTTACGAGGTTTCCTCCCGGTTTTACAACGCATTTATGCAAGGAACATGCAGTGTGCAGAGGACTATCCGTCGCCATATAAGTGAAATAGCATCGAGTACGATGTAATTATACAATTTCTAGATAAGCACTTTTGTGGAACTTAATGGAAACTCTTACACGATTGTGAAAAGAATAAGGGACATATTTTTCACACTGTCACGATGAGCTTGTGGATATGGAGATAATTTCGTTCATTTTTTCTCTGCGCTTAAAGAGCTCAGTCCATCGATGGAAGTTTCTGTAGAGAAAAAGGTGGTATTCTTGACCTGAATATAGATAAACTAGATCACTTAAATTTGTTTTGCGCAAGAATACTTGTTCTGATATTTTCTTGAAAACATCCCGATTCCAGTCGCAGAATGTCAAAACAAACCAAAAGCGTCGGAACCAGAGTTTTGTCCCCGCCATAGCTGAAATATTATGTAAATATACAATACTGAAGTAAAACGTGGCTTAGTGGATAACTTTCTACCTACTAATCCTTCTTCAAAGTACGGTTTTCGGGTTCGAGTCCACCTGTAGAGAATCAGGTTTATGAGTAAGTCACATGATGTGGGTCCGGTAATCGCTGGGAGAACGTTGATTTACGAGGTTTCCCCCCGGTTTTATACCGTATTTAACCACCAGACTTGCAGTGTGAAATTGACAATCCGCCGTGATAAAGGGAAATAACATCTAGTACGACGTAATTATACAATTTCTGGATAACCACTTCTTGTTTTATTAAAGAAAACAACGTTTCGATACATCAGGTGTAAACTGATGATGACGATACAGGCTTATGTATCGAAACGTTGTGTTCGATCACAAGTATCATTATCCAGAAATTGTATAATTATGAAACCGTTTCTAAATGTATTTCAAACTTAAATCGAGTCGACATACAAACCCATCAAACCTGAAATAAAGTATTAATTTTAAGTTTTAATCCATAAACATGTCTGACCTACATCAAGAGAATTGAATGCGCTGTAAGAAATAACACTTCGACGTCAATGGTCCACAAGAGAAGCTTGTCTATCCATATGCATTTAAATTATTACTCATGGGGAGGAAAAACTTCCTGAAATGAAAGTCTTCCTTTTTAAACAACTTTGAAAATTTCCGGTAGTTAATATGTGTTTTAGCGCGCATGCAAGCGATGTTGAGTTACAATCAATCTCTTTCTTTTGTTATATAGAACATATTTGCATTGGGGTTCTCTTTATAAGTCGATAACTTCATCAAATAAACTAACATCGTACCTGGCTTTTATTTTTACCATCTTAGACTGCAAAATGTTGACTTGTAGAAGGCTGGTTCACTGACAGCTCTCGTCGGCTGCAAGTGATGTTGTACCTGATTAGGATATTGCGTTCGATTGTAAAACATCCACATGGTATGTTTATGCTTGGTTGAATTTCGTCCATTCACAGTCTGTCTATTAGATTATAAATTTATAAATTATGTGCAGCATTTCAAAACAAATCAATTGCCCAATAACTAGGGTAAAATATGGACACCAAAATGTACGTGGTTTGTGTGAGTTACATTTGTGAACTGGAGAATATCACTATCTGTTGGGAAATGATTGCAAAGCAGTAACATATTTAGTTGAATTATGGTTCTGCTACATTTGGGAACATATACTTTTGTGGCTGTGGGGAGCGATTAATACAAATCCAGCATCTATTCTTAGTGTCATTGTTCTTTCAAATTAAAGATATTTTCTTAGAAAGCTCAGATAATATAACCCGTCTTCAATTCCTAAGATGGTTTCCTATTCTAGTGAAAATAGGAAGTGTTTAAATTTACAGTTTTATTTTCTGTTGGGAATTAATGCGACTACAGTGTATATATCATAAGGTTTATAATATTACATGTATTTTATTACTATATACTTTAACTATGAATGATCAACAATTCGGCCAATTTCATTGTGTTTATGGTAGCAATAAAAGTAACCAACTACAGACGTTAACTTTTCCTGTTCTTTATTCAGAAAATCCTACCTGGAGAATAATGACATTCAGAAAAAAATAAATTAACTCCGATTGGTTCATGAATGTTCAAACGAATGTGAATTAAAGTAATACAATACCAAACAAACCCAGGATAAAATAATTTTCAAATATTCAGCACATGGTCTCCTCTCTTTTTATACAATACATTGGTGATAATATTATATGTATCTGTTTAAATGCAATTATTGTAAACCACCTTGTGATATTGTGTGTAATTTTTTGGACGAAAAAATCATAACCAATGGTGTCAACATTGTTTATGACCACACAAACAGATCGGCTTAATATTCCCCTTTAGTTTCGAGAACACTAGGGCAACAAGAAGCTTCTTCTAACCACCCGCCATGGTTCTAGTTTCACAAAATATCGTGTTACGACCGGTGTGTAAAAGACATCATTCCAGACATGATATATTGTCAAAATACAAAAGAAAATATTTCATCTTTCTAAATGACAGTCAATTGACCGATGTGAGAATGGCTTCACGAAGACATCACTCAAAAATAATACAATGTCAAAGTGCAAGGGGAAATATTTTATCTGTATTCTTGTCGTCGTCAGTATTTCTGTGTGTTGATAGAAATTCTCGATCGATAGACAGAAATCTTTGTTACCCTTGGGCCATTGAACTATACATCTTCATGTCGAAAGAACAACGTGACACGATGAATAGATGCTGTCAGGTCTATAAGCAATTCTCCCAGGAATAATTTTCATTATTTTTTTTCCTTTAGAAGAGCAATCATACAACCTACGTTAGTTGGCCACATTTTATTTATGGCCAATTCACGCTGATATGTGTTTTTTCGTGCACACCTGGTAGTCCATGGTTACCCATGGACTACTGGATTGAAATATTTGTTTTTAATATTAATTTAGAGAATAACAATGTAAGTTGATCTTAAGATGCTTTTGGTTCTCTATGACAGCTCAGAAAAAAGTTTTCTCATTTATTTCACTGATAAAACGTCTACATTGAAAAGATTTTACTTGGCCATGCTTTTATTATGGCTAATGGACACGAGTATGTAATTTCCTCCTGCTAAAACTGATATATTGTCAAAATACGAAAGAAATTTATTTCATCTTTCTAAATGACATCAATTGACCGGTAGGAGAATGGCTTCACAAACCCATCACTAAAAAATAATAAATTGTTAAAGTGCTAAGGAAAATATTTTATCTGTATTCTTGTCGACGTCAGTATTTCTGTTGATAGAAATCCTCGATCGATAGACAGAAATCTTCGTTACCCATGGACCATTGAACATTGTATCTTCATGCCGAAAGGACAACCTGACACGATGAATAGATGCTGTCAGGTCTATAAATAATTCTCCCGGGAATCATTTTCATTATTTGTCTTCCTTGAGAAGAGCAGTCATACATCCGACGTTATTTGGTCATGTTTTATTTACGGCCAATTCACACTGATATGTGGTTCCTTCATTCACACTTTGATTATATAGTGTTGATACACATGAAAATTTATATTTACTTCAGATTTGTTTTACGCTTTCAACAGTGTTTGCTTACATACCGATTTTTCTGTATAGGAGAAAGCCGTAGTAACTGTCCATTCTTGAAAAAGAATCGACGAGGTATGCATGCATGTGAAGCCGAGGCGATTCTGTTTCAAGAATGGACAGTTACGAGGGCTTTCTCTGACTTAAACGATAGTCCCTACTAATTTATGTCACTGTATACTGTGGCTATTACTATGACACCATAAACGAAGTTTTATGTGAATGAATTTTCGCGTTTTACCTGGTTTCCTAAGGTTTATTTTCTTTTTTGAAAAGAATGTTTAAAATCTAATGTACACTTAAACAATGGGGTGAACTCACAACTATCGTTTAAGAAGAAAGAAAACAAAACTTTCTATTTAACCATTTCTTTTTTGTTAGCGTATACCATCAAACTTTATTTTGGTTTCCGGATGTATTATACTAATCTGTATGTGAAAGGAAAAAAAACATTTGTTCAATACACATAAGCTATCTGGAAATTTGCGAAGAGAGAAAAGACTGCGTAGAAGACAACAGTATTCAAAACATTGGATAATATTGATTGATTGATTGATTGGTGTTTAACGCCACATTCAGCGGTATTTCAGCTACGCTGTGGCGTGAACTTGTAGTAAAAACTGTTTCATCCAACGTTCTTTGATTAAAAATAAATTTCCATCAGAATGCACCCTTGGCAGTAAACATTAAAAACAGAAAACAAAATCGACTGAAAAGTAATATATACAATTGAATGACAACATTTTTATGTGGTTTTTTCTTATAATTAATTTTTGTTTAATTTTTAATTTTTAATTTCTTTTTTAATTTAAAAATTGTGTCAAATATAGCTATTTACAATTTTTAATAATATCAAAGTCGTTTTGGCGAGCCACCAGCACTATGCGTTCTGTTGTCATTGACCATCCAAAGAAAAACAAATTGAACTGAAAAATAAATGCAAAAATATGTCAATATATTAAAATGATCAGTTGTGGATCAAAAAGTCGTAAACTTTATGTTTAAAACTATGTGAAATCATTCAGAAAAAAAACTAATTTTTATTTTTGCGCATTGGCCTACTACCAGCACTGGGTGTCCTGTGATGATTCAACTAAAGATCATATTATGGAAATAAAGTAAAAACTAGATGGTTACCCGACAATTGCTACTGATAATATCTCCGGAAAACTTCTCTGAAAACAAAATCACAATTTTTCTGGCCAAAAGTGCGCTTTGATATTTCACCAAGCGACAAATAGTACCGCAACAATTGCTCCAGCGTGAGTTTCTCTGATGACATCTGCTTCGCCGACATTTTCTCTGGCGTTATTTGCACCCATAGTCATTGCTTTGATTGTCGGTGCACTTTATTTCTATTCATATTGAAACGGTAGAAAATAAGCTGCAATTTCAGACTAGTTTGAGCAAAATAGGAGGCTTTCTTTCTTTTCGTTCCATATAGAACGTTACTTATATGCAATTACCCAACAGAATCAGACTATTGATGTGTACCCATTTTTTCAAACATCTCTTGAAAAAAAAGTGCAAACAACAAACCAGTTGCTTTAATCTCTATCTAGTAATTCGTATACATACTATATGTTATGTTGTTTGATGTCTCTAACATTTCTATATTAACCAGCTGCGTAGCAATCTAGGTCCACCGCTAAAGGCTCATTTGGAGAAACGAAATATGCTCATAATTTAAGCCAAATCACCGTTTTCTGCAACTAATTGTGAAAATTGTTTTCTCCAAGGAGTCGAGGAGTCAAAGTTAAGGTGTTTATAACCCTATTGGTGTCAAATGCAATGTCAGCCATTTTTTGTGTGTGTGTGACTGGTGAAATACAGCCAAATTTATATGGAATTAACCGAAAAAGCGAAGTTTGAAGTGAATATCTGAATTTAAGTGATGCGCACAGTTGTTTGCAGAATAAGATGAAATGTTATCCCAGCTGTTTCTTAGCCAGAATATACTTTTTTTCGTGGTTTAAATAAATCTGCGAATTCGCTCTCAAAGACGTAAATATTGCCAAATTATGCAATGATGGCCATTTGTTTAAAGAAATTAATTGCTTATATCGATACCAAGTCGCCCACTTACGGCAAGGAAGCCACAGTACAAGTTAAAAGTTCTTGGATAGATGTGTTGTCAATATCTCATGTTTACACAACACAGGTGTGAATATTGTCAACTCATGCAATTGTGGTCATTTTGCATAACGGAATTTTGTGAAATGCAGTCCCATCCGTTGTCTTAATAGTAGGAGGCTATATTTCAAGTCAATTCGAGAATAATTTCCACAACAGTATACACATATTTTCACATAGGAAATGCTTGCCGTCCACCTGTGTGCAAATACTTTCATGTATACGGTATTATCACATTAACAAGACGAAGGTGAAAATATTTATGACGCAGGTGATAGTATTCTCACCGAAAGAAAGGGATTCTCACCTTGATGGAGACAAATAAAATTAAGAACTTGGAAACATTTTAAGTCGGTCTTGGACTAAATTAACATATGGATTAGGGTGACGCTTTTTAAAACAAATAAATTCCCACATGTTTGTGTACGATTTAGTTAATTTTGTTTTTAGGTGTATAAATTTGGCGTAAAGTGAAATGGAACTGATTGTAGCTTCACTCACTTCTGGAACTATGCCTCAACACTTGACGAAACAAAAACCACAGAGTGAGAATTCCATTACACAATGTACAATGGCTGTACAATAGCTCACTGAATTTAAAAAAAAAACTTATTGAAACTCACATTAGGGGTAAAATTTTGACTTTTTAATTTTTTTTTCTGAAATCTTCTTTTCATAATGTTGATAATGAACGTGATTATCTCACCTCAGCTAACTACCGGCTGATTATTATCAGAAACCAATTAGCGAAAGACCAACAGATCAATTGTATGACTGTGCAGATGTGTATTTGAACCGAACAGTAGACATGGAGAACAAATGATTGTGGGTGTTAGAACACACCTTTATGCAAACTACTTATACTGAAAGTCGTTGACAAAGGTGTGAACGAAATCTATGATGCCGACGTCACTGAAATTTCAGAGGTAAAACTGCCATTTAAAGACATTTTGTTTAAATTATGTATTAAAAAAACAAATACAATAGTTAAAACTTTAGTTCGACTTTTCATGCAATTAAACAAAAAATTAAATTTGTTGGGAGTAATCTTAAAACAAATCGGAGTTTGATCATTTACACATGTTTAGGCTGTTTTCTCAGCTTTCGTTTTTCTTGTTTTGTATCATTTGAATCGTGTATTTCTTGTAAACTACTTGCACTAAGTCTTTGAAATTTGGCACACACAATCTTGAATCCATTATTTAAAAAACCGTCGTGCAGTTTTGCCATATGGATTTTTGTTTTGAAGATATTTAGCAAATATTTTTCAAAGGGCAGATTTTTATGTTTTACCTATATTTTTATCAATTGTACAAAAACTAGCTTGAATTTATAAAAAAATCCATTTGAAGATTTTTTAGTTTAAATACTTGTCTACAAAGAAATGCAAGTTTGAAAATAAAATCTCAAACCACCAGAGAAAAATATAAGTTACAAACAAGTGTCCATTTTTAAAAATTATTTGACGTTTTTCTTTATTAATGCTATTATAAAATAAATCATAATATAATATTATTTTTGGAATCTTGAAGTCCTTCGCTTTCTAAATATTTATGATGTTGATATCATCATCCTTTGGGGATTTCGGTAAAATCCACGAAAAGATAAGAGTGGCATTTTGTATTTTGTAGGGTCCTCAATTATTTCACTGTTATACAGAAGTTTATGTTAAATCAAAATTTTTTAGTCATTCTGAGCTATAGGATCCATTGTTACTTGAAACAGTTACTATAGCTCCATGTAGCTATAGTAGCTACTTTAAGGAACAGTGCTCGATCTATCTACTCTCCCCTACCCGAAAAAATGATGGGCAGAACAATTTTATATGCCAATAACGAAGTGCAGGAATAAGCGCAGTTAATTCCACGATAAAAAAGATTTTCCACGATTAGGCTCAAACTTTTTACAGGATTAAGTGCAATTACACAATTCAGGGCAATAAAGTTCCATGATAAGGCGACGTTCCATAATTAAACGCGAACATTTCCAGATTAAAGGGCAATTTACACGATTAGACTTAAAAAATCTACGATTAGGCGATATTCCACGATTGAGCGCAAAACTTTCCATAATTAGACACATTCCAAGATGAGGCGCATTACCACGCCCATTTATTATATTTTATCTTTGAAAAATTTTAACTTTCATTTAAAAGATCTTTTCAACATTACCTATTTTACCTATTTGTCGAAGCCCCAGAGAATCAGCGTGAAATCCAGTTACCTGTGGCTGCTCACCTCGCGGGCTTCTATGGTGTATTTCTGTTTCGTCTATTTTTGCATTTTTTCCAAATCGTAAACGAAACAGGAATACCCCACCCCCCCCCCCCCTCCCCAAGATTAATCTATGAATGAGACCACAAAAGAATGGATTCTTAAACATATACCTTTTCAAATATGTCGGACTAGTTAAAAAAAAGCTATTAAATGGCCATGTACTTATTATGTATAGCACATGGGTCTCTGTTTGGTTCAGATATAATTTCAATGTTTATAAAGGCTTAGCTCGGAGATTATTGTATACAGAAACAATGAATAGTTACATAAAATATTAACTCTAGAAAAGTCTTGCTGCGTTGTAAAGAAGAAAATCCGCGTTCAAATGAATAAGTAGGTTTGGTTATTTTCTCATATCCCCTCTGACTGTATTATAACTACGGTCTCCTAGTAAAGTCTGGTTTATAATGGGAGAACTGAAATAGTGGTTTGTTTGGTAGAGGTTCATTTAAACGTCAGACTCATACGTCAATCAATAGAAATAGAAATGAATATTCTACTCTAGTCAGCCTCATCATTCCCCAACGTCACTTAATCATGAGTTATTTAAGGTCAATAATTGAGAAGGTCACATAGTAGCAATATGGGAAAAGATGGAAAGGAACTTAGTGAGACATCAATGACTATGCGATAAAAGCTATAATACGTCTTTTTCTGGAAGCAAAATAAGCTTAAGTCGTTTAATAACAGATACTAAGGGCAGTTTAAAATAGATAACCAGGGATAACATTAAATAAGAAAGCATTATCAAATTCGCGAGGCCTTTGGCCATAATAATACGTGAATTCAACAGATTGGTAATCTGTCGAATTGTCAATAAATACATAAATTAAGCCTCGTTTTCTTGTATAAACTGTGTGTTTTATGTAACAAAATTAATCCTACTGGAGTCTCTATGTTAACAGCGAAATGATAAATCTGGTAGGCCCCATGTGCCCCAACCTAGAATAATTGGCATAGTGTGATGACTGGTTTGAGTAAGGTCGCATACCCGGCTTCAAGTTCCCAGTAGACTGATTTATAGGTCAGAGTTTAATCTTGATATATTGTATAACACAAGCGAGGCCCATTTTACGTTAACCTACCTAGAGCCTTATCCCACGGGGAACCCCAGATGCCTCATACATTATATCACTATGGCACTACAATACCATTTCATCTTATCTCGATGTATTCCATGTGGTTTTTGTTCCCAGACTAGCTTCGCGTTCTTTTCACATGTACAGATCCGAAACAAAGAGAACAAGTACACCACTCGATTGATTGGTTAATTGGGTGATTGGCCAGGTGCTTCTCAAATATCCGGAAAAAAGAGAAAATTGATTGACGAGCTGTTTGGGGGTCATTAGGTAATATGGTTGGCCAAAACTTATGTTAAGAAGCCACTAGTCTATCCCCCATACTATCTTTAGATTACAATTGATAGGCTGACTTTTGTTAGTGAATAAGAATTGTAAACCAATTCGCAAATATACCAAGTAAGCATTATTTGATAGCGAATTTTCTCCAAGAACGTCCCTTTAAGAGAAACAAAACAAAAAATCTTTTACCAAGGTTTTTTTTACCAAAGAGATAAATGTTGTACTACCATTCGTGGAGTTCAAAATCTAACAACTGATCAATCATATTTATTTTGTGTATCCTTTACCAACTTTTTGGCTGTCACAGAAGCAACCAATAGAACAACAGTACATGATTTATTTGCGCGTATTTTCCTCATTTGTGTTATACCTGTCAGCGTATCGCAAGATAGTGCTAAGTTATCCTCTGCTCGTTCATCTTTTAACAGATTAGAATTCTCTTTCTTTCATCATAATGATTTATGAATGCATGGTCATTAGCAGAGCAGAAAATAAATGAGTCATTTTTGAGTAACTTCCCTTGAAAATTGTCCCCACTGACACAGACAACAGCAACAGAACGGCTCTTCGGAAAAAAGGCAAGACATGTAGGACTGCTTTGTTGTGGCAGGCGGAATCACACGCACTGAGAAATATGTTAAGAAGCTCGGAGTCTCTCCCCCATATTATCTTAAGATTGCATTGGATTAGCTCACTTTCGATAGTGAATAAGAATTGTGAACCAAATCGCAAATATACCAAGTAAGCATTATTTGATAGCAAATTTCCTTAAGAACGTCCCTATAAGAGAATTGATTAACAGACAAAATATAAGTATAAAAAGTACATTTGTCTTGTAGGTTATAACCTACTAATATTGCCTATACCTATTACATACATCAGATTTATATTTAAAGGAATGAATAAATACAGGAGTTACGTGGGTCTAGCATTGTGTTACCCTTTGGTTTATTAATTTATTTTTTTTTTAAAAACCGAACATGAATATCGGACAAAGATTTTTGAAGGTAAAATTTTTTATGCATATTTTCAATTTCTGGAGCTGAGTTCAAAATATAACGACTGATCAATCATATACAATTTTTGTATCCTTTGCCAGAACCCTCGACTTTTTGGATGTCACAGAAGCTAACAAAAGAACACAACATGCTTGATTTGCCCGTATCTTACTCATTTGTATTATACCTGTCAACGAATTGCAAAATAGTGCTGTAAGCTATCCTCTGCTCGTTCATCTTCTAACAGATAAGAATTCGCTTTCTTTCACCACAATGATTTATGAATGAACGTAAACAGGACAGAAAAAAATTAATGAGTCGGTGTTGCCAGGTACAAAAGACAAAAACAGCACAGTAGGGATATATTTAACTATGTTTACCTCATTGAAAATTGGGTCCTATTATTTGCATGTGCTTGTTATCTTCCATGTTATGCGATAGCGAGCAACAAAGTTATATTAGCCCAGATCATTCTGTAGTAACTTCCCTTGAACGTTTTCCCCAGTGTAAACTATAAAATGCCGTTTGCTCAAATTAGGAAATTAGATTCATTCAGAACCAAGCAGTGACAAGCAATTTTGGAAATTCGCGATAAGGTAACAAATATTGTAGGGTACTTTATGATCATATTACAGTTTATAGTTTGGTCTTCACATAAACTGTCAGATGTCCCGTTGTCCTTTGTTCCAGATGTCCAGAAACAAGTGTTTTAAAAAACTGAATTTATAAACTGTAGAGAAATCCCAATGTGCCTGCTTCTTTCCTTCTATACAGACAATGTTCTTTCTTTCTATGCAGATAATTTTACTTCTTCTATACAGATAATTTAATTTCATTATATACAGATCATTTTCTTTCTTTATATACAGATAATTTTATTTATATAAAGATAATTTTATTCCTTTATATACATATAATTTAATTTATTTCTATACAGATAATTTTCTTTCTTTCTATACAGATAATTTTACTTCTTCTATACAGATAATTTAATTTCTTTCTATGCAGACAATTTTCTTTCTTTATATACAGATCATTTTCATTCTTTCTATACAGATCATTTTCTTTCTATAGAGATAATTTTATTTTTTCTATACAAATAAGTTTCTTTCTTTCTATACAGATATTTTTCTTTCTATAGAGATAATTTTATTTATTGCTATACAGATAATTTTTTTATTTTCTATACAGATTATATTCTTCCTCTACAATAAAATATACATTTTATACAACTTTTTTGTTTTGTTTTGGGTCTTTC
>JAVFBW010161927.1:0-11602 GCA_034783835.1 Mopalia ciliata
TGACGTCAATGGCATTGGCTTGAGGCTTCATTTTATTTAACTATGTATATCTTGTTCCGGCACTCACAAACATATATATCGATCTAATTATAACCATTCAGAAACTTGAGAGTTTATCTAGATAAGACTAATCCGGTTTGTGTTTATTAGTAATACTAATCCTTTGAAACTAAAGATACTCCTCTGTTTCCTCGGGTGACAATCAGTTCACAAACACATGATATTTTCTGTACATATAGAGTTGACGACTTAATTGATATATATCCTTGCACTGTTATTACACTACTTGACCTGATTGGTAGTTTGTTAAGCATCTGTGACACTTACTGAAATTAAGTGTCTTAATATACATGCTTGAGGTACATGCTTAATTTAGGTAGACTATGCAATCTTGACATCGCCACATGAACTTTCCTGACGACCACTACATAGTCTGCCGAAATATAGAGTATATATACGGAGTTTCATTTGTCTTATTCTAAGTAACTTTGCAACTACGGTACTACTGAACTTCTTACGTTATAGAACCATTTACAACTGAAGTATGGCAATACACAATGTCTTCCATAAATGAAACCTTATCGTTATTACAAAAAATAATGTTTCCACAAACTTGTAATCACGTTCTGTGTCGTTGCGTCTGTATCTGTTGGGTATCCCGAAGCGTCTTACCTACACAAATATGTACAAATTGGAATTAAAATACCACGGATCAGCTGTTTGTTAGTTGAAGAAAGATCAGGAATGGTGAATGGTTTCATTAGCTAGTTTTTTATTTTTGTGTGGAGGATTTGAGGTATGTTAATGAGAAACGACGAGGTAAACAGAACCAGACAGTCATTGTAATTGATGGATCTATTACCTTTGTTTCTGAACTGAACACGGTCTTTACGTCCATACATATCTGTGATCTTAAGAAACATATTGACAACATTGCCTGTAATTCAAATGAACATCATACGTCTGAATACGACTCCTTTTTGGATCTGTGGACGCGATATAAGAGGCTTTACTTAGACGTTGATTAATAGATGAAGTATTGTCGAGTTATCTACAAGTGAAAGACATGAACTATAAATTAATCATCTGTAGCTATAATTAAAATTTCCTTCAAGGGCGCTCGAATACTTAGTGCTGCGCTTGTGAACTTTTTGTCGACTTTTTCAGGATTTCGATGTGAATTTCAAGGAAAACCCTATTAATTTGCAGAATAAAGGGCTTCTAGGTTGTTGTTCATAGTTAAATATGATGTAATAGCTCTAACGGTTATATAATGCCGGTCGAAACCGGTCAATTTAAGATTTTGTGAAGAAAAATAATTCTTCACAGAAACGGATTGACAATTTTTTACATTATTTCTTTGTATTTCTATATACAACGTATTCACACACAATTCATAAAGACATGCTGTGAGAGACGATATTTTGTTCAAGCGTTTTTGCGTTCCATAGCATCGTGTGTTAACATACACAGAAGGCGTCCATTGGTACCAGTACACAATCTGTGTTACATATGAACTGCGTTTCGCCATAGAAAATCTTTATTTGGTTTTTTTTATTGATTGTTCAAACTTTGAAGCTATATAATTATAGAACTGACAAATGATCCTTGATTCGTGCACAGTCACTATTTCGATGTACTGTAAATAACTAAATGATATAGGTTTTATTTTATGTTTATGTTTATGGAAAGCATGCTCTTCCAAAATATATCCAACGGAACCGTCAATGTCTTTTACCATTATCACATATATCTATCTCTAGGTCAGATTTGAAAACGGATTTCATCCAACCTCTATAATCTGCTGTTTTGCGGTCTTAATTATATGACTAACCACCAGAAAATGATGACATATACGTCTTTTTATGGGACATAATAGCATTAACCCTTTGTGGGTGAGACAACAACAGATGAAGGATTGTATAGGGCGAGTATTGTATTACTCTCCTATGTAATGTCCGCGTAAACCAGCCCATTAGCCTTTGCAAATTCAAGGTATATCGGCTTCTCGTTTCAGATTCCAGACGGTTTTTATTACAGGCACCTGTGATTATATGGTCACACTGTAATAAAATATTCTACTGTCAAACTATAAACAACAAGCCGATGTATCAATACTGCGAGCGCGCCATCTGCCTGTGTATAGTACAGTATAGTGGGAATCGTGCGCGTTCCATTTTAGAGCAGCGTATACGTCATGTTCGGAAGTACAGGCGTTCGGAATCTCTCATATCACGACATATAAACAATTTATTGCGTAGAATAGGGTAAATTAGAAACAATATGACTCCTTTCTACTCATTTTATATCAATTTCTTATAGCACATGACTTCATATGTACATGTTATGTTATACTATCAACCAAATGATTTTTCAACAGGTAGCCAACGAAGGATGATTACAAGTACACAGTCATCGAAAACGTTTTACAGATGCCAAATCTTCTTTGTCCAAAGTGTCGTTTTGATCGGCGCCAAAAGACCGAGTCGTGTCTGTATAGCGAATACCGTATATCCTAATTATACAGTATACTCGTATGTGAACTCAGCCTTAAGCAATATCGATATCCAGGCTGAAAAAGCTCTTAGAAAAATATGGTTTTAATGGAACCCTTTAATATTCTTCAGTCATGGCTCTAGTGGAACCCTTTTTGGTTCTGAATGCAGCCCTCGTAGCTGTTGTTCAGAGTATATCTCTTTCTAATTACATCACAGAACCATTTTTATAATTATGGTTCCATATAGAACCACCCTGGCACCGGTAAAAACCATACTCTTATCTAAAGAACCGTCAAAGAAACATTATTTCTAAGAGTGTGGTATATATGTGCCAACCAACAAAATCTGTTAATAAAACAAGTTTGTGTAAAATGTAAAATCACCAATCACGCTATCTTCACAATGAACCGAATTCAAAGGAATATCGAAACTCCTCAAAGTTCCGATAAAATATTGATTAAAATAATCTGAACATAACATATTTCTTTCAACTTGCTGTGCATTCATGTAAAGGTAATCTTATTGTGCATCGAGTGTCGTAAATACCTTAATACTTATCTACTTGCAATGTTTATTCAACCTAAGATAAAACGGTTTAAAAATGATGTGATTCGGCCAATTAGTTTTTATCATTGGTCAATATTGGTTTCTATCATTGTTTCATAACGTTAAGACCCTTGGTAGGCCTATAGATGTTAAAGAACGTATGTTAAAATAACCAGTTTCTTCTTTATATCAGTTAAGCAGGCCGACCCATGATTCTAATCTTAAATCATTTATCAAATATAGGTCCGAAATTTATGTATTATAACGACATATAGAATGAGACATGATGTCGACATGGATAGAGACTATATGCACGTCTGTAAGTCAACTCTTCTTGCCAAATCACGTAAAGAAATAAAGATGTTATGCCAAATTTTATGGTGGGCCAAGTGCATCGTAAGTCGGAACATTATAACATGAGTGTTAAAAAGTTACTAGGTGATTAACCAACCAATCAAATCGCCTGATTTCAAAGAAAACCGTTACAATTTTTTGTTTCACGTCATTTTTTGTTATCTTATGTGATCTTGGTCAAAATGCACGCGACAGAAAATGTTTGACATGTATGTTGTTCAAAGAACGTGTAAGATTGGGTGATTGGCTATTTAAAAACCTTATATTTTAAATGAGTAAAACCTAATCTTACGCGTCAAATAATTTCAGACGTATTTGAATTTTATTGGTTATAAAATCTGGCGATGATCGCCCTGAAGTGTATTAATCAAGTGTTCCGCTATTTCAGGATAGCCAGAAGCAATACATTTGATATTTGCCACTTACATTGTCCAGTCTACTTACATACTAGTTACAAATGTAGTATAGTTAAAGGTGTAAATACGTACAAATGATATTCATTAAACATTTCAAATGATCCGGTGTAAAGACAAATGTGTGCATGATAACAACCTGTTTTGAACATTGGTGTCAAACGCGCCTAATACGACGCTATTCATTTGTGCCTTCTTTTCTGTAGCTTCCACCATAGTATATACAATCCATGTATTTCGTGTCATTTTGGAGGTAATTTCTACAGATCCAATCAGTGCAAGTATATGAAGAATCCCGCGTGATAAACTAATCATGTGTGTGTTTGATTGTACAGCCTTCAAACGTGACTCTGTGGACATATGAGTACCGGGCAATGGGCTGTAAATTAATATATAAGCATTCACTACATCATGAGTACATGGTTTATATGACATTACGGACATTCACAGTTTCTGAAGTATCATTATTTATGTCCAGTCTAGCAGACATTGATATCCTATTCAGCCTAGATCATATACCACCGTGTTAGGCTGGTGACAAATGTGTAGATAACATCTATCTATCCGTCACTGAACATCTGCTCAATACGCTACGATTATTTATCATGACCCATCAGATGGATGTTGCGCTCTGTAATTACACCGCAGTTAAATTTTAAAACTTCTGTAGAAAACGGACAAGGCTGGAGGCACTGCTTTTTTATTACTACATCCACAACAAATTCCTGTCCCTTAAAGGGAACGACAACTGTTTTTCGACCTAAACTTATTATTTTCATTGCCTTTTTTAAAAGATAACCATCTGTATTGCACTTGAACTCGAATTAGCTTTGTCGTTAACTAGTTAATTTAAAAATCGTAATTGACGTCATTGTTAAAAAATGTGTCAGTTTTATAATCTAGTCGTGGCTGTCCCCTATTGTCTGCACTGGTGGATGGTTTTATATAAACCTGAAAGCGAGGAGTCTATCTCCAAGCGAAACAACATATAATCAACCATATTGGAAGAAATCGATAGACCAATTGAAGTGAGTGATGATTTGTTTGCGTTGGTGTTAAACATTAAGGATCCGGAACCATCTGCTTGTCAGACTGTTCAATTTGTACAACTATCGGCGGTCAAAGCTCAAAGTTACTGGCTACGGCACCGCTTGAGAGTTACACAGTAATAAGCAGACAAACTGTGATATCCAAATCTTCAGAGGTAAACCAAACACACAAAAAATGCTTTCAGACAAATCAAATACATTTGCTAATTTTACTAAAATGATCTGAAATGAAAAATGTTCAAATCATGTATAGCCTACCTACCGGACTTCATAGCCAAAGCTGATTACATGAAGCGGAATAAATTCGGTGAATTTCCTTGCTTGTGAAGGTTAATCTGGCTGGTCAGCGACTTAAAGCAATCGTTTTTCTTGACAAAAGTCCATCGGTTTCAGTTTGTTGCACCTCAAGTACACTTGTCTCTGTCCTAACTGATCGATGCTTATTTCAGTTACATAACTAATTCCATTTTATACTACTTTTTCCGAGCTCGGAAATATGTCTTACATTTGTTTATGTTTTCTTGTCCAAATTTTGATCCTTGCTAAACTTTTGTACAAAAATGAGGGCCCGCGGCCTTGACTTTAGGTTAGCGAGTGCGATCTCTAAGCCTACCTCGATGTACCGTTCACAGGATCGAGTCCATATGTCGACCCTCAAGTATATGAGTGAGTTCCACAATGTGGCTCCAGCAATCGCGGACGTGGTTTCTACGAGGTTTCCTCCTGGCAAGGAACAGTGTGAATCCGACGGGTTTATCCTTACTAAACATTTTTATTTTAGTCTATACCAGTTTATTTTCACAGAGAATCAGAAGTAGTAATGCTCACTAAAACAATGGCGTTTCCCTGTTATTTCTTCGCCAGAAAAATAACAAATGCTTTGCAGAGGGTGGATGTGTCTATGATCAGATTGTAGTTTTAGACAAAATATATGGCGCAAAAAAAGGCTTTGAGGGAGAAGTCTGTAATTGATGTATCGAATGGTTTTATTTCTTGTATCTGCAGAAGATTACACCCACCTTTTTTTTATTTTACATAAGTGAAAAAGATTTCCATATCAGTAAAATAACATTTTCTTTATATATGTCCAATTCTTTTTTCACAATTGAATTGTTTTTCACATAAGTGAAATGCTTTTTCAACACATGTAAAATAATTATTTATGTCACATATGTGAAGTTCTTTTTCACAAAAGTGAAAATTTTTTACACATAATATATGAACTAACTTTTCACATATGCTGAACTTTTTTTTAAATATGTAAAATTCTTTTTCACACATGTAATCTTTTTTACATATGTAAAATAAAAACTTTTTTTTACATATGTTAAAAATAATGTTACATATGTGAACTTAAGTATTATAAAGATGTCATACTCCTTAGCTTACTATTTGGACTCGTTCGATCAGTGTTGTAAGCGATTGTCAGAAGACCGAGAGGACTGTGTCTAGATTTTCCATAGCTGGAGCCGAAAGCTATCACACATTTACGGCAATGCTTCAATGGGTGTTCACCCACGTTGCATTAATTAAGATCCTCCTGTTTCGACCAAGCTGAAAATTGGTCGCATTCCTTGCGCATGCTAATACAGGGTCGGATAAAGCGGTGTGTATGTGGGGGGATAGCTCGAGTCCCTTTCTTTATCTAGGATGAGAGCTGAGCCCCTCCACTTTTGAGCAGTGCAGGCATTTGGATGGGGTGGTTTTGTGGTATATACACCGATAGGATAATCTTATAATCCCGAAAATTAGGCGGAACATAAAGTTCCTGTAAACTTAAATATCTTGATTAATTGATTGATCCATAGATTGAGTGTTGTTAAAGGTCGTGCTCTAAACTATTTCATTGTTTTAGGGGGAATTAACTCCATAAATGGACGGTCACAACCACAAAGTGCTTGGTTCCGTTGGAAAATGTATGTGTGTCGACAGCATGACTGGGCTTATAACATACATGTACATGTATAGGCCATTTCCCTTACGATATTAGAGTTCCGCCAAAAGTCTATTTGTACAAGTACGTTATGCTATGTCACTTGAAAATCTTCACCCACATTTCAGGCTTTGTAGCAAGGAACTGGATAGTCGGGGCTTCAGTAAAACGCCATAAGGGTCTGGAACAATATCGGCTAGTGACCGTTGGGTTGTCCCTTAACCGAAAATGCCGCTCCATAAAATTTTGTGTTGGCGACGAGCAAACTTCACCAGTGTCTTCACTTATTGCACCAGCTCCCCATGGCGTTACAATGGAATATAGGACAAGACAAATCCATGTGGCAAAGTCTAGAACGTGGGTTAAGTGGTTATTTATCTTATCCCTATTCTAAAACAATAAAATCAGTCGAAATACACGATTAGAAATATCTTCTAACGCACTAACTCGCATAGACTTTTGATGGAGATCAACTTCCATTAGCCAGAAGACAAAAGTCGTAAAACCGATAATGAAATGTGTATTTATTTATATATCTTTTTGTTCAACCGGTAAAATTGAATGACAAGTAGGCCTACAAATCATGGGAATTATCAGTGGAATTCGAACAAAACTGCATGTGTGACCCACGGTATTGTTCCTCAAAGCGATAATGGCTTAAGATGATCTCAATTACTATGATGACGTAATACGATCGCCATCACATTTAAAAGGACTTTAGACTCCGATCTCTTTGTGGAAGTATACCCTGGAGCAAACACTCGTTGGAGCTGCACTCTTAACCATTTCTCCGCAGACTAAACCACTCTTGGTTCTGAAGATAATTTAAACCTAACCTACATCTTCATCAGGACGGCCATAAAGGGTTTCCTTCCAATTATCATCCTGACTGCGCTGAGTGAAGCAGAGTCAATTCATAGAAAGCCTCCAAAAATATCTGGAGAGAAAAGGGATGTTCTGTCTGACATAAAATAACATGATTATGGAAACATATTGTAACGTTTTATTTCAAGTGTTAACCTCTTTTAACTATTTTCTTTCCGATTCCCTGCATCACGTCTAAATATATTAATCGACTTTATCAAAGAAATTTGCACATTGTTTCAGACGCAATTCGGGATTAAGTGGACGTGATATTTGTAGGACCTGTTTATCTAGGATTCTAAAAGATTTAATTCATATGCTGAAGTAGAACGTTAAACATATAAAGATAGCAATGCTGAGTACAATTTCCGATAGCCGATCGTGAAAGAATAATTTATTTCTAAACAATTCGGCGAATGGGGCTTTTGTTCGGCATACAAGTGTCTTCTGGATCTAAATATAACACCTGGAAGTCCAATTGCCAGTAATCATATTGTCACACTTTATATGCTTGCTGTTCTATGGGGTTAGAAATTGTATAAGTTGCTAGACACATTAATGCAAGCCACAACGTGAATATTTTACATAAATATATATATCTGGTGAATGACTACTACCAGATCTAGATTGGCGCCTCTGTATGATATTGTAACTGGATGTTAATTGGTCTTAAAAGCAAAATAACTGGCGTGGAAGCCAATTCCAGCATTGATTCCTAATCTTTGATGATGCTCGGGAATTCTCTTCGGGCTGTTGTGCCGCAGTATCATAAATTCTTTTGGAACTTTTTATAGGGCATTTGAGACAATGATTTGCAGTTGTTTCTGGCATTCATAACGGCATAACAATGGCGGTGGGCCGCCTTTTATCTGATTTCAATACGTTTTGTTATGAGACATTTGAGAAACCTAGGATATATACGTATGAAAGCATTTAACAACAGTTACCTCAAATCCAACCATGTTTTCTTGTCTGACAGTAAATTGTGCGGTTTGGGACAAATTGAATCCATCTGATTCAAATATACATTATAATTGAATGGCAACCTTTCTCATGAACTTACTTGATGAACGCCTTGTGATCATCTGTGTCTGTACGGTTTAAAATCCACGCTGTTCTACTTCGATTATCTGTTAAAAACTGAAAATAGCCACACGTAGAATCTTGCTAAAACTAGGAATTAAAGTTATACTAAACATGAAACTGGTTAACAATCGTATCGTTAGTGAACAAACCACTTGATTAAATTGGTATACATTATTTAGATATCTATTACAGCTTGATAAGTATTATATATAGAAACCTGAGGGGTTTTACAAGTTTTAATGCATCACAGTTCACAACTACACTTTTCTTGTATGCTATGCCTTTTTCAAAGTTACGTCGGTTATACTGTTTATGTATTTCAGTTTTATGCCGTTCAATGTCTTAGTTATTAGGATAATGAGTTTTCTTTGGAGATTTACTGATTTAATTGGCGCCAGAGCGCCGAGGTAATTTATCTTTGTATACCTGCATGTCTAGGCCACAAATGGTTTATTACCGGAAAGTAAAGGCTGAATTATTTAATATAAAAATGATTAATTACATCTGTGCCCGTGAACCCACTGGGAACTTTATCTTGTACAAATGGACAATATAGTTTATTTCATACGTGTCTGCTTTATTGCGTAACGCATTTGTTAGTGGGTAAATACAGTTCTAGCTGATCGGAAAAGTAATGACAACTCTGCAGCAACTAAAAAAGCTTTTCTATTATTAATGATGTATATCGCACACTTTACAAGTAACATATTTTGACAGATCGGCCTCTGGGGATTTGTACACTTTAAGGTGCTTTGATAGATTATATTAGTATTATTTGTGTCATTTGTTGACTAGATCATCAAGAGTACATCGTCAACTGGGATCGGCGCATGTCTCTCGATAGAACCACGTAACAAAGAGCCGGGGGAGGGGGGACTTTTGCTATCAGCTTTACATTAAGGTTTGGAACATGGAAGGATGAGGTGTGCGCGTGTTATTTGTTTTGGAAATTATGGGCTGGTATGACATTTAGCTTTATGTTGTTTTGGAAAACGAAGCATAACACATGATATGTGTATTATTAACCATTATATATTTTTGGGGTATAGTTTGTTAACCTAACCAGGGCTCCAACCAACTGAGATACAGAGGCCTGCAGTATAACAACTACGTATTTCCAACCTTACAAAGAACCACTAAATTCATCTATATTTATCCAGAAATAACCAACAAATGAGTTTTAATGTTTATGTTCTTCTGAAAATCCACAGGGCAGATATAAACTTTTATTGTAAAGAATTAACCCGGATTCGAACTCCTGCCTGACTAACACGGTCTGGGTGTTAATCGACTGAGATGCTTAGGCTTAAGGCATCTCTGCGACCAAAGTTAAGACATTGGTGTATTAACCTTGGTACATAACAAACCTCTATCATGTTATCTGAGTGGAATTAAAGCACATAATCTTGTCCCATCTGGGGTTTTTGCCTAAATACAGCGGCCAATGAACCGATTCATCGACAGTAGGAGTCTACGACCTAGGGATAATAATGACTGAAAGCAGTGATCGAAATCAGCTTATAAACATGATCGAGAGCAGATGTTCTGTTTACAGTTTAAATGATATCCAAATCCAGTCGTTCTATTTCTTAGAGTTTTATTTTGTAACGATCAAGTTCCATTTAGCTTTTCAACGCAGACAGACTGTATATGCAAGGCATGGAGGTAACACGGCGAAGGTTTAAATCAAATGTTGGAGTTTGAAGATGTTTGAAAAGAACTATCAAAACAAATACCCGTCGCTGTTGTGCGATAGAGCGTCGCTGATAGGCTGGGTCTCACGAGTTCGGGTATATGCTACCAATAAAAATCTAGCATATTTTAACGTAAATTGGATATTAACTTCTTCGTTGTGTTATTCTGTTACGCGTTCGCTTTCAGCTCAGATTTTCGTTTCCACATTCCTTGTTGTGTCGCGTCCTCTTTTCCTTGGCTTTTAACATTGTGTGAGTATGAAAAACATTCAGACAATAAAGCTTGAGAAGAGCATTGTTTCACCTGAATTTGGTTTTCACTTATTGTGTAATTGGTAGTTTGACTGTCCATTTACATTGTTGCGTGGTCGAAAACGTAACAATATGAGGCTAGGTCTAAATACACCCATGCAGCGATATGTTGCATTGGAAAACTGTAAGAAAACACACTCGGATTTGTACCGACAAGTATTGAAATCAGTTATCATGAACAGTATTTAAGCTATTATTCAACCTATATTTCTATGATTTGATCTATTTACCTCGATATGTGGATCACACGCTATTCATCTCGATATTCATCTATATTTTATATTTTAGACAAATCTATTATAGTACAAAAATGTACATTTTCTTCATTTATAATTAATATGTGAGTACAAGGATAATGACCGAGTGCCCTGGATCTTAGCAGATATTCACAATACCTACTGCGTTTAGTATTTTGTAAGTCTTTATAGGAATAATGGTATATTTTTTATTCCCCCGGTTTGCATGTGTCTTTTTATATAATCATCTTAGGTCAAAATCTTCTTAGCTACTTCACCAGTAGAATAACCAAGCACGCGTCTTAATCCATTGTTAGGGTATCTATTGATATATACGTGTGATACCTTTGAAGTCTCTATAACGCATTTACTTAAGACTGCATGTCTAAGTGTCCATAGCTCTTCATTCCCCAGTGCAATAAAGGCTTAATCTCTCGGGATATTGTATTTCCATGTACTAGTTTAGATATGCTCTGAGACACATATGTTTAATTAGTGCATTACCTTTGTGTATGTTGTTGCCAACGGCGATTGAAATAGCTTGATTGTTTGTTTGTTTGATTGGTGTTTAACGTCGTACTCAAGGGTATTTCACTTATATGACGACGGACAAAAAT
>JAVFBW010161938.1:0-11602 GCA_034783835.1 Mopalia ciliata
ATTTCTCATTTTTTTATTCCATTGTCGTGTATATAATCACCAGGGCTTTCGTTTTTATTCTGATCTCCAATGTATTGGTATTTTTAATCCTACGCTGCCTAAGATACTAATCCCCCCAAATTCTGGTTTTCAATGTTACGGCTAACTTCCTTTGTACTTGTTATAGAAGTTAATTGTATTAACTTTTGTTTAGTATTTGTATTATGTTTAATATGTGTGTGCCTAGTCATAAGTGCTCACGCCCACGCCTGTCCTAACTCTGTTTATACAACCTTTTGATAGAATGTTTGAGGTAACGTTATAAGCTACTAGTGTAAATGAGACAAACCTAGTCATGGCGCACATCATTCTTAGGAATTGGGCCGCCACTAATTAAATTATGTATGTATGTATGACATTATTTTGATAAAGACTATTTTTTCAATCAAGAAACAAAGCATGCATATATATTTTTGAAAAATATATACATTATAAGAAAAATAAGAAATGTTTGAAATTATTTTAGTTCTCCTGGCCACTCTTGTAAATAAATCCGCGTGTGCTTTTTTTTAGCTCCCATTCAATTTGCAAACAGGAATTTCTGTATATTGGTAGTCCGTTATTTAATTGGTATATTGGTCCTTGTTGGTCTTCCTCCGTCTCGGGATTCAGCATACGTTAAGTTTTATAATTGTTTCAATGTCTGAGTCACTGGCACTGGGTGTCGATGGGGTTTTTGCGAACAGCATCTGCAATAATATAAAACATTTTTAAACACACAGATGATACACAGAAGTTGTGGAAACACAACACCAACATGTTATATATGAGGGATAACGTTGCAATGTGTATAGTCTCGTCATTTGTACCTATTTTCCAATGCTATGCCATGGAGTGGTGCGAAAATTTGAGTTTAACTTGCCAACTTGCATACCACCCATCACATAGCATTGGTCATTGATAGAACGACAATGGCATACAATGAAGCCCATAGTTTAGTGTTACTTACCACATATTACAGTTCTCATTATCAGTGTTAAAAAGACCTCTTGTCTCCCTTTCCCATCCAATTGAGTTTCCTGGTCAGGTCTGTAGGTACTGTCTTTCCTGTTGTGTAAGCAACGTTACTACCACCAGATAATGTAGACGCCCGAAACCACCAGATATAAGTTTGTCATTCAAGGAGAAGCACAAACCCATATGCTAAAATCATCCTCATATGAACAAGGAGAAGGATTATATGACAGTAGACATCTTTTCTTTGGTAGATTGTACTGTGTTGTGCCTACATTTCTAGATATGTGAACAACGGACATTTATTATAAGTTATCCTCAGATTTATTCAATTGCATGTGCATTTTGTCAAATGTTAAAGGTAGCCTCTGTATCATGAGCTGTATATGTTTGTTTTAAGAATAAGGTTTCTACTGGGCAGACTGAGACAGACTGGGCAATGTCTTTATACTAACCCTGTACTGTCCACACCCTTATCTCTGGGGGTTGGATAGCCATTTGTATGGTTTACACGTGTGAGAACTAAAATTCACATCACAGGATATTTTAAACAGAAGTATTCCAAAAGTATTTCAATTTCAAAATGCTTTTATAAAGAAATTTGTTGGCATGAAGTAAAAGTGTGACTCTGCTAGCTTGGTCCAAACAACACCGCGTCTTGGTTAAACATATTAAGTCTGCTCAATAGGCCAAGCTAGCCCTAACTGACATTCCCTTCACTGCACTCGCCTATACCGGGCAGACTTGAACAGTTTGACCAACATGCCCAATGTGGTGTTCGGAACAAGCTAGCCGAGTAACACATTTACGGTTCGATGATTCGAAGGGTAGCGGAGTTTCTAATTCATTTATATACTCATCCCAGATTAAATCTGCTACATCGTGATACTGTGACTAATGTTCATTCCTTAAAAAGACACTTTAATATTTGTTTTAAATTTATGTGTAATTTGCAAACAGCAATTTGTGCAGATGCTAAACATCACTTTAGCATCAGCTCAAGCTGCCAAAATATCTAGATACGAAATGTTTTCAAAACCCGTGCATTGTCATACGTGCCAGATTAGGGCCTATTTTCCTTTAAAACTTCCGTACCTTTCAGCGTACGAATTTTTTTTAACCGTTCATTTTTGACCGAAGTTAGATTTTCGGAAAAGTGACATATCGTTTTCGCAAGATTGGTTATAATATTGTTATTTTTTGCACCTTGCCAGGTAACTATACTAGACGACAGTCGTATCATTACATTTGGCCCGGAGACAATGTTGCTTCCTGCTAAGCGTTTGCTTCATGACATTTGCCCCCACCAACAAAAAGGGATATGTTTTTGTGAAGAGATTTGTGCAATGATTTATTATTCATATACTGTCACCAACTAAAATTTATTGAGGGGTGTTTATATAGGCATTGTCCTTTTTACCGATCAATTTCTTTAAGAAATAAATATTGTTTAAACCAAACCAACCAAAATTTATCCTTAGCTATAATTATTAACAGAATCAAAAAATAAAAATTGAACTTGATAAGCCTGTAAAATACTAAAATGCTATGAAGAATTCTCTGTTAGCCTAACTATAACATACCCTATTATTTTGATGGTGTTTTCTGGCTTAATTTTGTTTAGTATCAGATAGTACTAGAATATACTAGAATATAATGAATTGCAATCGTGTCAAATATCTATTAATTACACCAGGTAAAATTACGTGCATGAGAAATTCGATTTTATCTAGTCCAATAGTTCTTCCTGAATACATTTATCAAGAGATTTATTATTAACATGCATGTTCTCGTGTGTGAAATAATGTATAAGTTGAGAGACCCCAGCGGCACTAATGCCGGCATCTTTCTGTTGTTATGTAAAAATATGTAATTAAAAAGGCATGGCATAGAAAAGATATAATTACTCCGTAGAACTCCTTCACACGTCCATATTCGGGTATGGGTTTAAATAAAACAATTTCTTGCTGCATCAAAATTGTATTCTTTCTAAAATCTTTCTTCTATCAAACACGGTATAGATGGAATAGTGCGGTGGAACAGATGAGTTATGTAAAGGGTCTAGATTCGATTACAGACGGACTGCCATTCTTGTCAAGGCCATGTTTCTATAGTGGTATGTTGTGCCATTTAAACAATTAAAACGTTTACTTGAAAAACTTCTACCTTGGAGTTAAAAATATATTTGGATCCTCGTTTCAAAGCTCGATGTCGCCGTATTTGGTGTCAGAAGTGCGAAGAGCATTCGGGGCAATAACTTATTGGCCTTCTCCGCTGTGATTCTTTGGGGGAAATATATAATTCATTGGAGAGATAGCCCATGAAACATTACACGTGGACATGTAATTCTATATATCGATCACTTTATACGTATGGAGCATACCTGGTCAGGGGGTTGGCTCTCTTAGCTCAGTGATACTCCGCATCTATCAACAAGTCATGGATTTACGGAAGCCGGGGGCGACTAAGTATGCTGTATCTTCTCAGGAAAAAATTTAGAAGTGCAAATACGAGCTTTTTCTTTATACGGTCTTGACCATCCTACAGTTAGAGACAGTTGTGGAGACTTTGAAGTAATAAGGAGCAACCCTGTTGAAAACGACCTCTGAAACGGATTGGAATGTGTGACCAATAAACCAAGACGTTGTTATCTTTATGAATCTCTTATTAGTTTTATGTTATCCAACTCCTAAATGTCATTTAAAGAGCTGGGCCACCCTGTTGTCAAAGATTATACTTGTGGATTTGCACCCTGAACTGCCTTCCAAATAAGCCCGTATACTACCGTTTCTTCTTTTTTTAAAAACAAATCTGTAAATTTAGCCCAACAACAGTAGAGTTACTGCAATGTCCTGTCCATGAAGCGAGCCATTTCTACGGCCGGTTACTTCCAGGCGGTATTTGAACACTATACCGACTGGTTCTTGCCCCCAGACCGCGCCGCATGTTTTGCTGCATTAGACAGTAAAAAGCACGACATGACGCAGTCATCAAAGAATATTGTATTAATATAACACTATATGTACAACATTAAGATAATTAGTGGGTTATTTAAAGTTAAATAATAAAACCGTATACTCTTGCTTGTTAACAAGTGTTTTGTCACGTCTAGGTTTGAAATATCCCACGTCATCCAGAATTAACTGATATGTCTTTAGACTTAAAACAACGAAATATCATTATGTTCAACAAGACTTTTATGTTGTGGATTTAGGTTCTAATTTCCGGATTAATGGCGCATCAGACACGCCAGTAAAGTATAATAGGTTGCGGTTTAGATACATACATGTGAATATATTGAGCCTTAACTACGAGTCGTTGTTTCGGCATATTAGTATATTTCTGTACACACAATAGGTTCTGTTCTTAGTATCTAGTATGTAAGTAAGGCGAAGGGCTATACAATTACAGAGATATATAACACATATATCAAAGCCCCCGTGAACGTTTATAGGACTTGTCTTAATGAACCGGGGGATATGAGGACTTAGACGTATCGTTTTGTGCACTTATTTAAGACAATATCCCCGCCTCAGTAACTATTATTATTGAAGTATATCGGTAAAGAAAGTTTAGTACTAATTTAGTGCCAGTTCTCCATGTTTTTCTCTATATAGTTATTATTGTATCGGTTTTATACAGGACGTTCATTGTTCCATTGGGTTGTACACGATTTTCGAATATTTTTCCTTACCGTGGAATGGGCTGTTTGAGTTCACATATTCTTTGCTTGAAAACCTGTGGCCCTGATACAAAAACGGGTAAGCCTTACCTTGGTGGTATAATACCGACTATTGTAATCGAGGAATGTAACCCGAACTTTACAGCTGATGATGTAGCCTCGATCGTGGACTCCTGGGAAAAACTACATTCGGATTACGTTAAAGTGGGCGTGGTTATGTTCACAAGGTAAGCACCAACCAACCATAATTATAGTCGCAATGATTTTTCTACAATGTCCATGTTGTGATACACGCTATGTATTATTGTTTCATATAAATATATTATTTTTTGTATATAGCTAAATTTTCTTCACAGATTTGTAGAGGTGTGACAAAACGTCTTTACTTTGTATCACACAAGAGGGAAGCCAGCATACATCCACTCAATTTTTAAAGCTCCTTTTTTTCTTGCATTTAGATATAGATATCTTCAACTATAGTTACGGCCTTACCGTAAAAAAAGTTAAAAACCCGCTCCAAGAACCATGTCAGCTCGAATTACATGTAATAGACGCAAGTGTTTGTGCTTCTGGTTAGAGTTTCCTTGTGACTTAAAAGGAAAAGAAAACAACATCATAGCCAACATTTTCTGTAGGTTACTTTGTTTTTCCGTGAAAGCCACAAAGCATTTCTCTTTTGTGTTCTTTTCCTTTAAGAACTTTTGCCTGTACAAAACAATACAGAAAAACGTTCTGGTTGTAGTTCGTTTGGCCCAATGCCATCATTGACGCTATGACATTAAATAGATTTGAAAACTATTCTCAATCACTGATTAAGCAACTGATTTACAAGTTATTGACCACATGTAGCCCTATATAGGAGTTTATAATGTCTGATTAAATATTGCACATCCAGACTATTTGCTACCTTCATTAACGGTCCACTTTTGATAGACTATGCTTTCTGATATCCCCCTAGACATCTGTCAGAGTTGACCTTTACGGGAACAGGGAAATAAACATTGGTCTATGAATCGGTAGACTATAGTTATCTACATCGATATACTCGTCTCTGTGGTAATCCAGGACTAACTGGGTTTACTTATAACGTCACAGAGAGCTTGTTATTTTAGTTACATGTTAGCTGCATATTCCAAGCCTGCTGTTTTATACGGTAAACAATGGCTTAAGCGCTGCTGAATATGTTTGAAAATGAAGTATTGATGTCAATACATTCCCACATCACAAGACATCATGTCACCTGAAACCCAAAACATGTCAACCTATAAGGGTTTCCTCCGTGAATCAACAGAAACCAAACAAGCGGAAAATTGTATATTTTTGCACTCCATACGACCGGCTGGTTTTGCACGAAAGAGATATTTGACATTGGTGGTTTCTCTTAATTAAAACGTTGCTTTTGAAATCTCATTTAGTTAGTTTGATTGTGGTTTAACTCCGAATCAAAGGTTGGCTTTGTGGTGAACGTTTAGTTTTTCTCGTGTTACTTGACATGTGGCCTACATGCATGGAGTCCGCAAACGAGTTATCGTTGACGTCACGTGCTGTTTTATATGTTTTAGAATACAAATAATAATAAAGACTATAGTAAACTGTAATACCTCGACACCACTGGCAACAAGCAAAGATAACACAAACAGATAAGCTTCATTTTGCTCTTGGCCCCGAGAGCACCATTGTAATCTCTTTTGAAATCAGTCTTATAAATTTGAGTGAAAAAAATACAGACTAAATAATAAAAATCAGCCATATTCCATTTTGATTTTAGTTTAATAAATACAAAAACACATTGTTATTATTTATTTAATACAAGTGGTATTTTCTTCATCGGGTTTAGCCAAAAAGGTCTAAAATTTGAATTAGAAAACTGTTAACTTTAAAATAAATACTTAAACCGCTAATAGTTTTGATTGGCGCTTAACGTCTGTGTAGCTATAAGAACAATTTAATACAATGTCGATTTAGGGCGGGCGTTCTGCGTATTGGCCATTTGTGCTCTTTTTACCTTATATGTTGTCAAATTATTTCTAAAACGTCGTTTCGGAGCGTTGCCATGGCTACATCTCATAATTCTAAGAACAAAAGAAAAGGTCATTTGAGCATAATGACTATAGAAGTAATCAAGATCGAGTATTTGTAGTATTTTGACATTTAGAAGTTCTAATTACCCGTTTTGTCTTCTCGGTCAATGACCGGACCTGTAAATAGACATTATCGGTCAGCGGCCTTCAATGGGTGTCAGCACCGTCTCATTGGGTCATTTCTGTCTCATCTTGGCATCCTGATGAGTTGACACCTCCCAAGCTTTCGTGACAAGATGATTTGATTAAAAGGTTTCTAGAGAAATGTCTAGAGAACATGCCAACAACAATTTACCCAAAATACAAATCATAAAATATCTCTGTTTAGAACGTCCGTAATAACTTTTGTCGTAATAATGGTATCAGACAATTAAAATAGTTGTAAGAATTATTATTACTATTTCGGTAACTATCCTAGTTTGCAGATTTATTCGACAAAGCAATACGTTGTCCTTTTTAAGTACGGTAAGCAGCCAATTAGTTCTTTTGGGTTTTAACTTCATTGTCCAAATAAAAATTGATTCTTGTTGTTTTGTTGTTTTGTTTTTTTTGTCAAGTTTTTCTTGATCACTATTATTTGTTCGTCGATGAAGCGGATCATATAGGGTTCTGATAACATCTAGCAATGAGACTTAAAAATCTAAGCTGAAAGAGGGTGGACTAAAACTCTATGGGGGACAAATATGGTTGGAAAATAAGCCAGAGGTAATTAATATCACACTGGAATAGTTTCAACGCGTCAGAGGACAATTTCTCTCTCAATCTCTCTCAAAACTTCATGTTGTCTGGTTATTGGTTCAATACATTGTCAACTGATGGCCACATTCGTTTGAAAGTTCTCCTTTGAAAAATAAACTTTATTTATTTTATGCCCAGTGTATTTGCTGCTTCACACCCGTAATGCACGTGTTTATCGTAAAGGCGTCATAGCGATCCGCCTTATAAAGCTTCATGGTTACAAAATATACATGTCTTACATGCATGATATAACTTCCGCTTACTGAATATGTTACTTTTTAGGGAAGAAGAAAAAGCTGTCAGTTAAGATGGATTTACCGTTCGATTACTTACTTTGCTTTAATACATTTATTAACCCGGTATTACATTTCCGTTCCCTGTCAATTTGAGGGATAGTGGTATGATTTACAAACATTGTATCATATCAGAAGATCTACTCAGTGCTAATTCTGTTTACAGTATTAGGACAGAGAAATGTATTCAGTCAACAATACTGTCGTTTTGTTCGTTGTCTGTCTGTCTGTCTGTGCAGTTTGTACGGTGTGTTTGTCAGATGTTTTTATTATACTTGGATAAATCAAGGATTCTATCTTTCTTTATTCCTTTTTTCCATAGTTTGTATGCGTGTGTCTGTTATCAGATGTGTTATATTATTTTATAGTACAAAGTGGAACGTATTAGTATCAAATTGTATGGTATATAGCGGAAATTGATTTTATATGGCTGAACAGATTTACCATGATAGTTCTATTACTGAAGGTAATCGGACTGCAAAAGGGCCAACATGTGGGATGTATTGTACCAGTTGTCATCCGGTACTACCATATATCGATTCGCTGTACTGGTTATTAATTTAGTACCAGTATAAGTTGGCAATTCTATTAAGGACTGTTAAAGGTGTTCTGATGTTCGGGTTTGAGGTGATCGCGTATAGCCTATATACTGCTTGCGTCTAGGGCGAATAAGCCTAAATATTTATTTTGCTTACATGCTGTAACCATTCCTATAGTTTTTAATGGTTGTTGCTTTTGTAGATAGGCCTGTATATGTGTACGGGCAATTAAAGGAAGGTGCTGGCTGTGGAGTAGGGAGGGGTGTCGGTCGTTGGGCATAAATGTAAATTGCAACAAAATCTGGCACATATTTTAATTTGGTAGGGAACATATTTATATACTGAAATATGTTATGGAACTTAATTTTTCTAAGATTGTCCTCTCGATTCGACGGTGTCGTTAAACATTTTATGCAATATTGACTGCCTGGAACAATCATTCACGTAGGCTGTTTCGGGACAGGATGTGAACGTTATGAATGCGTAACTCAGTGTCGGTGCCCGGAATTTACCAAATGTAGTCTTTTCAAACTTTTACGTCCTGGTGCTATATGAGACAACACAGAGTCGATATGATGTGGAGCTCTGGACCTGCTTCTTGTGATTGTCCTGTCCTGTCTATGTTTAATGTTACCAGTGATTTTGGGTTCGCCCTCACTACCTACAATTCGTAAACTCTGAATCACTCGCTTGTATCATGTGCGGCTGTATTTTGATGTTGTAGCCGCGTGGATCGTTTCCCCGAAGAGGTGGTGCAATAAGAAGCGAATCCCCACACAAATAACGAGTACAAAGTTAACAAAGAATATAAAATGAACTAGTAACGATTCAGTATGGTGGGACTTAGTGAGAGATAAACAAAGAACTACATTTCACTTTATATAACCGTGTCACTCAGACGATTCGAGCTGTTTTCGTCTTGCAGTAATCAACAAGAAGTGTGTTAACAGTGACGTTAGTTTTACACCTACACTCCACACAGCGTGAATGTCAAATTAAATATGAGCGCCTAAGTCTCCACAAAAGACATACTATCTTGATCTCCATTTAAGCATCATGCCATGTGATTCTTGAGTGAAAATATTGAGTCAATAACTTAATGCGTAACGGTTGAATTATGAATACTATTTACTTATATTCCAAGGCTTATATTAAATGGTACTGAATATTGCGTTAATACGGGCTTAATTGGACAAGTGACAAAGATCTAAACGAAAGCTGAACCCTAAAACTGGGCGTTTGAAGGGAGCTTTAAGTTGACTAGATGCCATAAGAGCTATTGGGTAACACTTTGTATAAGGTCTTATGATAGTCCTGTCTGGTGGGTTTGTTGCAGGTGACGAAAAGGGTGATTTGGTTCCCCCATATTGGGCTTTACATATAACCACAATACCCTGATAAAACAAAGGACAATAATTAGCCAGTGTGAGGACCTTTTGTGTCCTATCAATTAAAACAATGTTGATTATTTTATTTTTTTTTGCGATCTGATGAAATGCTTAAGGAATTCATTATACAGATTGTGAAGCAAACCTGTAATATTGCAACTTAAATAACGTCTCTTTGTTTCTATCCTGTAAATTTATTCCCAACAATGTGGGTTTAACTTAAAACTATTTTCACACAAATCTAGACTAATACGGAACCATAGAAGGGACATACAAAAAAAAAAAAAAAAAAATAGCTGCAACTCAAAAAAATATTGATTTGGAACTTTTCAAATGTTTTCACTGATATATTATTTGTAAAATGAGGCCGTGGAAGGGGCATGGTAAAATTAAAAAAAAACTTTATTAAAATACGTTAACTTGGGGTTAAATGTTTTCCCGTATTAGTCAGCCAATGAGATTATATTTCTTTCAGGAAAGCCGTCGAATGATTAGCATGTATCTTCCACGGCTCCGTAGGCTAAAAGATATCATACAATACTGTACAATTTTTTCGATCTATTTATCATTACCTTATTGAAACATGGAGTCCGATTATTTAATGGGACAAGCGATATTAGAATCTCTTGCAGGTTATCGATTTCTACGTCGGTAAAGTGTTTAGAAACCAATTGTAGAAAAATGTAACATGAGATTATATTATTTAAAAAAAACCTATAGATTGATGGCTAAAGCCATATATGTCTTACACGCATTACTCAAGTAAGAGAGTCACTGGGAATCAATTACAAGGACACATATGCCCTACCGGCAATAAAGACTCAATGTTTGTAAACGTTTGTTCTCATTACTCACTGCCAAACATCCACCAGGCAAGAACTTCCTATAGTAATCTGAATCGACCTTTCAGTAACATACACTAACATTATGGGTATCGTTTGACAGCATTTTAAGACCCATAACTCTGTTAAGTAACATCTTCATGAAATGTTAAGACACTTTCTCAAATCAGGTCGATGAAATCTGAAAATAATTTCAAACTCTAAGCTGACCTTCTGTAGGAGCTGCGATGGTAAGCCATATATCAACAATATTTCTGGCACTTATTAACCTGTACTTTAACGCTAAAACGTCTAAATTGCCAAAACCTCTACGAAGTTTGCTGAAAACCCTGGGATATCTTTTGGCTCTAGCTGGCAATGCTTTGACAGTAATATATGAACTGTACTGTATATGTATGTAATTGACATACGGAAATGTTCGAAAAATTTCCAAAGTTTTCAAGTTTTAAATTAATGGCTGTCTGTTGTGTTGTTTTTTGTACTCCCCAAGCCTCTCTTGGATGCATATATCGACAATTTGTTATTCTCGTGGTTGCGATATTTTTCCTCCTACATATTTCGAAGGGAGCTTGAGTAAAAACTCTTAAATCAAACACATGATATAACTGATGGCTGTTAGACAAGCTTTCTTACTTATACTTAGTGCACACAGCACAATTTCTTTATGGCGGTTATAAATTCGTAATTTCGTTTTGTGTCATTTTAATTTATTGAATGACAGGTGCTGTATTCCGCTAAATAAAACACAAAGAAAAGCAGATATAGTGCATAATTTGGTTTTATATTAGTATAAGTAATTCTTGGCAAATCGGTCAATCATTTAATCAATCAATCAATCAATCAATCAATCAATGTTTTCGCTAAGTTTATATTAAATCTTTCTGATTAATTTACGACATTGAGTAAATACTGTCAATTGTCATTTTCTAAACGCGAATATTGCATTTCAATTGTGTAAGCATTATCCAAATGTACAACCTTACCTAGTATCAATAAATTATTTATTTGTCGATACGACTTCCTGTAACATATATCCACCAACAACA
>JAVFBW010161949.1:0-11602 GCA_034783835.1 Mopalia ciliata
GATATAAACTAAAAAGAAAAATAAAACTATTAACATGACTAGATATAAACTATAAAGAAAAATAAAGCTATCAACATGACTAGAAATAAACTAAAAAGAAAAAGAAAACTTTTAACATGACTAGATATAAACTAAAAAGAAAAAGAAAACTTTTAACAAGACTTAGTTACCTAATACTGTAAATAATCACACAATAAATGTACAATACACAAGTAGTGAAATCTCAAAAACCGATAACTTTATTTTCACACCTGAATATTTCAGCATTACTATGTCACCATCAGGAGATTATGATGGCGTAATAAATGCTGAAATAATTATCGTTTTTCGCATTACAATACTAACATTCAAAGTCATTAAGTTAAATAGCGAAAAGTAACGGAGAGAAATTTTCACCCGATCTCACCCCAAGTATAGAAGAGAAACAAAAATATGGTACATTAATTTTATTGTAGAGACTCCAATACTCTTTAGCACAAGCGGATTTAAGATTACGCATTTCGTTATAAAAATTTACAAGCTATTATATTTTGTTAAATAACAATTTGTACTTTGATGCTTCAGATTTCAATTCAAGTTTTGCCTCAACAGTTTACGAATATTATTTTTTATTTTGAAAAATTCAGTCTTCCTTACTTAGATCATTTCACGCATGTGACAAAGCTTCAGCCGAATGGATGAAAGAAAATAATCCTCAGTTTAACTGGAAAAAACCAGGACGGTACAACAATCGTATTCTCGCGTGAGTACTTACTATGGTGGACGAGACTAAGACAACCCTCGTACGCCATGCCAGGCCGTTGAGCATAAATTTCCGCTAATATTTGGGACGACATTTGCCACTTATCAGCCAATAAAGGAGGTTAAAAACAAGATGTGCAAGGTGTATTTTAGAGTCAATGTCTCGACGTACTAAATGGAATCAATTCTATTTTAGAATGGGCAGCACAAAAAGCCATCACAAGACCCCAAAACGCGACAACAGAAAAGTGTAAAAATGAACACCGTTTCATAATGCATCTATCCTTATTCCATGCATGTGGACTGTATATAATCAAAGTTGTTTTGACAACATACGTGTCATCTAAAAACAACTTGTGTAATTAAACTACTGATGTAGTACAAGCGGTAAGTTTGTTTTACATAGAGTCCAATCCTTCGACGAAAATCAGCTTACGTAAAAATGTCAATTCTTTTATGTTGCTTTTGTGTAACAATCGCGTATGCAACAGAATATGCGACGACATTCCGTTATGATGTTCCCGTAAACTCCGTTATTTTAATCAAATCATGATATAATGTCCTATGCTAGTGCATACAACAACAATATTTGTAACCATTTAACGTGTGTATGCATAAAGTTAAACATTTTTTTTTATTTTCATTATTTACAAAAATAGAGTGCGACTTCCTCCGACTTGTTGTATTTCTTCGAGGCATGTCAATAAATAACAGTAGCTAGACATGTGCTTTGTTCAAAACACATCAGCGAAGAGTCCACACAAAGTCGCGACCCTCTTTCTGTTAAATCCGCGACTCGATACACACAGTCGCGACCCTCTTTCTGTTAAATCCGCGACTCGATACACACAGTCGCGACCCTCTTTCTGTTAAACCCGAGAGTCGATACACGCAGGCGCGACCCTCTTTCTGTTAAATCCGTTTATCTTAAGATTTGGTTGAAAACAGATGTGAAACTTAGTAGCAAATAACTTGGAATATAGCATGGATTCCATATTTTTCGATGATAAATTACTTTTCTTGTAATACTACTGGAAGCTAAGTACCATAAGTTCCACTTATCTTGTTGTTTTTCTTCGAGGCTTGTTCTATTTCATTTTCTACATAACGCAGTTTACTGTTTACAAATTTGTTGTTTGGATCCCGTTATCTGCCATAAAAAGAGATAAACACCATATACTTCTGGAAAGTCCATTAATGATGAATCACCCCATGTTCTATCTAAACTCCTAGCCCTATAAAGACAAGTTTCCAATTAGATCTTAATCTCGAGTTGATTTGGGTATGTCGTTAATGTCATTGAACGCCAAAAGAAAACCTTTTTTTAACAGAAACACCGTTATTTGATCCTGCATGTAAAATAATTGATTACTAATTTCCTCCCATCGAACATTACCATTTTCAACTAGTTATCGACTTTTGTTAAATTGAACAGCTCCCAGTCAAATTAATTTTTATTAAATCCGATTTGCTTTTTAAGGTGGGAAATACCATATTTTTCCCCTCATAAAATTGTGATTTTCCAAACAAGGTGCACAAACCACATAAATTTAAATTGTCTCATATTACACCATATTACACCTTTTTCCAATGGAAGCAAATAGAAATACAAAACGTAACTTGAAATGAAATTTAAAAATTAAAAAAGGACATAATTAATTTTTTATTTGACAGCGGCTCGTAAAACAAAATGGCCGCAAGTCTTTGTTGTTCATGGAGAATTATGGCAGTTTTATAGATGTTCTATTTATACTTTCGTGATCTTTTCTCTGCATATTAAGTCACTACAGATTTTTTAAATTTGTAGTGCTATATAAATATAAACGAACAGCTAATTTCCAGGAGTTTTTAAGGAGACTGGTTTATCAAGAAATTTTAGTACTGGAAGGTAACTTAATATTTCCAGGAATCCCCAGGACTATATACAAACTATGTTTTTGGTAAATATAGCTGAAACTTTATATCTGAGATTTGAATAATTTTTGCTGGCGATTCGGTGCCTATCTCTGGGGGTTGTTGGTTCGATTCCCGGACGGGTTTCTACCTGCAAAATTTTCTGAACAGGTATATGTTCTAACTAAGAAAGTTTTATCCCAAAATAACGAAACTACTGTTAATCTTCACTTTCTAAAAGACACCAAATTATTCATTGCTTTCAGCTTTGGGAGTTGTGTCACTCTCCTATCAGAGGAGTAGTAAATGTACGCTATCTAGACTCCAGCTGACTAACCTTCTATTCTGTAGAAGGCCGGGTGGCTGAGTGGTCTAGGCAGCCTGCATTTACCGGTGCCTAACTCTGAGGGTCGTGGGTTCTATTCCCGGACGGGTTTCAACCTGCAAAATTTTCTGAACAGGTATATGTTCTAACTAAGAAAGTGTTATCTCAAAATAACGAAAATACTGTTATCTAAGATTTATAATTATTATATTAAACAAATAAATAATCATGTATAAACCACATTTAATTTTAACCTGTATATTTAACATATAATGGCCCAGTGTTCGTTTCCCTAGAGAAAATCTTTTCTGCATACACGGACCAAGATTGGGAAAGTCACCTGACCTAGATATGGTCATCTTGTTTTGTCAGTCCACACAATACAGGCTTGGAATAAAGATTGCGTTTGATTTCATACAGATAGGAATTTTACTTCTCTACAGTCTCAGAATATTGGCAAGGATTTTCTAATAACATATTTATACAAATACACAGTTTAACTTATATCGGTATAAGCTTAAAATGGAACACCTGTTAAGTTTTTGGCCTGTTGTGATCAGTTGTGGTAATGAATAAAGCTCATTGTGTTCAATTATAACAAACAGTTATGTTTCAATTAATAGTTATCACGCAATTAAGATGTTCCCGCCAAGAGTTATGACGTAGCAATATGTGGGGTTTATACAATGACTTGTTCCTCATAAACCATCAAGCTTTTGCCCAATCAAGTGCGTAAGAGGTTTCCCCATTTAAAATCGATTTTTTTTTTAATAAAAAAAAACAAAAACAACATTTCATTTGATGGAAACATGTTTTTAAGGCATGTTTCATAAGATGAAAATCAGTTTTTATTAATTTTTCTGGACATTTAAAAACTAACGATGATTTAATAGCAGTGGAGATGCCATTCCTTCAATATGTAAAATTATTTATCATCTTAACTCACTATTTCGATGTTTAACTCAAAGAAACTTTCACAGTTTGTTTATGGAACTGATTTGATACATTTCTATAATCCTTTTTTATCCTTTGGAGTTACGGAACAATGTGCATTACATCATATCCTGTCCAGGGCCAACTCTTTGCCTAGGGGTTTAACCAAAGGTGTAATATTGGGCAAACACATCTTTCGTAATTATGACCCCGTCCCAATTATTGGCAGGTGACACATCCTTGTTTTACAGAAGGATTTTAACGAATATATTTCTAAAAAGTAATTACTATGGCACAGAGAAGCGGATGTCGATTAATTTAAAAAAAAAGAAGATTTAATCTCACGTTATAAATAAACTCCCAGAGACAAGTTTCTAAACAGATCTTAAGCTCGAGTTGTTATTCGTAACCTGCAGACATCTCGAGAAAATATAATAAGCATTTACATGCAATAGCAATATGTCAAAAATGTGTAGCAAACAATATATAATGCATAGTACAGATAATACATAGAATAATGCATGAACATGTACAAGTACAGAAATAGTAGCAATGTAGCTCAGTCGGTTGAGTGTTGTGCCTGTAACTCATAGCACGATATTGACAAGTTTTGTATATAAAATGAACTATTTGATATTTAAAATAAAACAAAAAAACAAACACACACACAAAAAAAGTTGACACGTCTTGTATATAGAATGAGATATTTCATATTTCATATATGAAAAAAACAAAAAAAAACAAAACAAAAAAAAAAACAAAAAAAAAAACCTCACACAAAAAAAGTATAAACTAATGTATGTTCTGTTTGTTTGATTTGTTTCTTTTTCCTTATCTTTACTGCCAAGGGTGCAGTCTGTAACTTGTCTTTAAATAAAGAAACTTGGAGAAAAAAGACTATGTTCACGCCACAGCGTAGCTGAAATACCACTGAATGTGGCGTAAAACACCAATCAATCAATCAATCAAGCAAAAGTCCCGCGTTCGATTCCCGGTGAAGGCAAGTAAATGTTTCTTCATTTATTCAATCATAGCAATGCCTATTTGATAAAACACACATTTATAGCAAACACGAAAGGCATATTACATGATACGTCACTTTTCAGGTAAACATGCATTTATTGATACATAAAGTCATATACAAAATGTACTATCTTAACATGTCAACGGAAACGTTTTGTGCTTTAGACTCGTTTTTTCATACTATGCTTTACATATAACTTTATGATTTCAGATATATTATTTTCTTGGGTGGAAGTGATTTTCTGACTGGTCTGTTTGTTGCGATAATTTCACTATTTTATCCAATCGTATTCTCGCGAGAGTTTCTATAGTGGACGAAACTGAGACAGTGGGCGAGACCATGCCAGGCCATCGCGCATTAATTTTCGCCAATATTTGGGGCGCTGCTCGCCACAGATCAGCAAATAAAACAGGTACAAAGCAAAATGGGTCGGATGTACCTTAGAGTTCATGTCTCGACGTAGTAGAATTAGAATCGAAGTAGAATCGATTCTTTTTCAGAATGTATTTTATCGTCATAGGTGAATGAATATGCACAAATATCGTGAATTTTGTTCATCGGAAGCCTATTCACCGCCACATATACACTATTCACACATTTCAATAAAACTATCTAATTTCATATGGCTATTGAAATAATAATATTTAATTTAAGAATACATCAAATTCTGATCTCAAAACAGAGCATTTCCCTGAATTCTTTACACAAGACTATTACTACAATATTGTTATGGCAAAACGGATGTCCTATAGTGACAACGACTGTCATGACGGCCGAGGAGATGTACACGGTACATTCGGCGATTTCCGAATGAACCTTCGGAGTTTCCACCTAGTTGAAATCGTTATCATATAGCTAAGTGGAAAATTTGGGTTTTTTTTTTATTACTTAGGTGGAAACTCCAGAGTGTTATAATTTAGTTTCCACCTAGGTGATAACGTTTCCACATATATAGAAACTAAAAAATGCTACAAAAAAAAAAAAAACAAAAACAAAAAAAAACACATCTCAAGAAATATAAATTAGGTAATGTCGTCTACGGACCACCGTCAGAATGCCTGTCGTGAACACGGCTTAACTTCCTAACAGCTCTTTGCCGTATCATAGAGACACCCGTTCAAGTGTGACCGGGTGATATAGATATATTAGCATTTGTTTGATTATGCCGTTTCTTTCGTGTCATATTTCAACACACTTTACGTTATGTGGACTATTTGCGCACCGTAGGCTACGTTCCAAATTGTCACATGCAAACTTAATATGAAATTGTTCCAACAGAGCTGCGTTGGCACCGTAGTATGTTCACTTCAATCTCACTGACATTTGACATTGATCACCAGCCTATGTATGCCCAGACATGACGTTTTGTAGGCCTATAAATTGGATACATTTAGACATTCAAGATCGCATGTTTTTGCATTTCTTTTATAAAATACCAAAACAAAATATGTCGAATGAGCGGGTGGTCGATATACGACATAAATACAACTCAAATATTAAAATAACAAACCTATGTCAATCAATTCAGGTTCAAATTTAAAAATGTCTTTATGTCGTATGTGGGCCACCGTACGAAGAAAACTCTGTGTATGTAAGTTCAAAAACGTATACAAGCTTTAGTGAGTGGATTGGTCTGCCTTCCGTGTAAAACCATGGTCATGGGGTGAGTAAAAACAGGGTGGTGTCGTTAACTATACCGTCCTACCAATAATAATGTAAATGGTCACTTTAAGTATTTCAGTAGTCATTATTGATACAGTTAATTATAATAATGTGCAAATCAATTTGTACAAACAGTAATGATAAGTCATAGCCCATACTAGACGTTATATATATTTTTCTGTGTTTTAGACAGCGCATGAATGTTAACAGCATTTCAGTTTTTTGGGATAGCCCATTCGAAGAACGACAGCTGACTGATTGGTCTAGTTTACTGGGATTTACTGCTGTCGATTCCTTGGCTTACTCGGATGGCCGTGGGTTCGATTCGCAAACAGTTTTCAACCTGTAAATTGTCTATAAACTGCAACCCGCTCAAACTAAACTAAGCGTTATCCCAAAAGAACGAAAATACAGTTAATGTATACGGGACGAAAAAAAAACATAGAAGTTGAAATCCATATAATTGTGTTATGTTACTGCTACTGCTTCTAAATGCCACTAAAACAAGTTATACGGTACTATTCCCATAAAGTGTAATTTCAAAAGTGTGCTTCATTACCGTGTATTCTTAATCTTGATATATACAAAATAAATACTGTAGCAATTGTCGTCGATTATCTCCCAAAATCAATCGTTTTCTTAACACAGACACACCATTGTATTGCATGTTTTGACTTTCACAGCTCCGTGCCGGTATTGGTCCGCGGCCGTGGCTTAGTTCAGCGGGCCCTCTTACTAAACTAAACCTGCTTCGATGTACTGTTCACAGGATCGAATCCACCTATCGACGACCAGTTATATGAGTGAGCCACATGTTGTGGCTCCTGCAATCGCGGGGGTGGTTTTTACAAGGTTTCCTCCCAGTTTTCCACCGTAATAAGGCTCGGTGCAGTGTAAAGTGGACAATCCGTCGTCATATACGTGAAATACTTGTGAGTATGACGTTAAACCCCAATTAAAAATATAATACCCCGATGCAAACCGGTACTGACACTGTGAGTGTGTGAACAAAAGCTATATGACTTTTTTTTTAGGTTTATTCCGGTCCAAAAAAAGCAAATTACGTTTGCATATTCAAACATCTATCAGCACCGAGCATATTGATAATACTATATAGCTTCGGTCTGAAATCACATGAAGTTTATCAGATGTGCTTCCCTTCATTTTATAAGCTTCAAGTACCATCTTACTTTTCAACACAGAGAGAGAACCGTGACGTAAATCCGCGCCATCCCTATCTTGCCAGGAAGTCAAGAGGCAGAGCTATACGTTTAGCCACAGTTCCGAAAAAAATTCAACTGCCGTTTAAAAATTTTAAAATGTGTTATGTGTGTCAACATAAAATTGAAAAAAAATTATGATTTAAGAATAAATAATTTATGTTAGTATCTTTACAACAGGAATTCTATGGATCATTAGCTGAATCACATTATAATATTTTTACGGCTGTAATTTGCCTGCCGACAACCGCACAATTTCCAGTATTTCATCAAATATATAAATAATATCACTACCAAGCGGTTATTAAGCAACCAATGGAGGAAAGATGACGGCGAGATTCATAAATGGGGTTGCTTATGTAGGAAGGTAAACGTACGATGTAGGAACATAAATGCTATGAGACCACTCTTTAGATGGGAGGTAACTCTGGTAGATTTTAAAAAAGAACATTTTCCTCGACGCTTAATCATGTCATAGAGTTACATTTAGTTTAGTCCTAATCACTGGCCCATTCTGTCTGATCACAAGATTAAATAGCCAAGGGGCATAATCCAGTGTAATCCAATATGATATCTTCTTATAACAATTTTTCTGTAAGTTTTGTAACATATAGGACCAAAAAGCATTTTCAATTCATAACTTTAATTCATTAAAGTCGTACTGGATAACGAAAATCAGTATTGTTTTCTTCTGTAAATTTACTCATTGCTCATACCAATAAAACCAGACCTGCCCAAGACCCAAGCATTGACTTTATAATTGAGTTTTATAACACAAACTAAAAGATGACTTCAATACTTTTTGATTTGATTATTTCAAAATGTCATTTTTCGACTGCTATTGTTTTAAGACTTAAATATGTTAAATAGTTCCAGTGATTTAATTCGGTAAAAAAACAACAACACATTTATGGTCTTTGTTGAGATTGAAACTTCCTGTGCTTCATTTAATTAAAACCATCGTCTATTTAGGGCATAGTTTGTTCTGGAAAAGCCATCATCCGAAAAATGATGTCTCTATATATAGGCCTAGGCACTAGTCAGATATAGGGACATACACAAATTTCTTAACCTTGGCTCTCGAAGACGTAGTCTCGCGTGAACCAGACGCTACACCACAGCCTATAGCCGTGGTCGAGGTTAAGGCGAGGAGGGTCTGGTTCATGCGAGACTATTGAAGACGTGGAAAAGGTAGAGGACACTTGAGTATTACAAAATGCCGGCACGTGTGGATGATGTACAATCGTCTTCAAATCAGATCTCAAAAACGCTCCCCGTGTTTTGATTGTTGCTATATTGAGATCTAACTCAATCACTTAAGTTACAATGTCGAATGGTGTCTTTCATGGGCCAATCAGAGAACCGCTTTTCAAATCTTGGTTTGTAAGTTCAATAAAAGCCGAAGATTTCCGCCGACGAAACGAAGCTTACTGACTAGGCCTACGTATTTTAAAATGACTAACGGATACGCCCACATTAAACCAACTTCATTCAAATAATAAACTTTAAGTGGATTTGCATTTCCCACTGTTTAGCTACAGTTAACATGTGACACATTGGACTTGCAACATCAATACGGAAGAAAATCGTACGACTTCGGCTCGTGTTTTTATATACATATATAGAAATTTAGAGTTTTAGTTAGATAAAATATTGAATATTTTTAGTCGAAATGAGAAATACTGAATATTTGTCAGTTTAAATTGAGCTTTAAAGACTTCGAGGGGTTCAGGGGCCTATATCCTCTCCTTTTTAAACGACTTTTACCAATCAACGGATTTTCACTGTTTATTACCTGTTTGAAATCTCCCAGACTTTACCTTTTCTTCCAGGTGTTCAAAATCACTGGCGATTATTCTTTGGGTAACGGCTGGCATCGTATGCTTAAACTACTACATTTTGACGAAACGACCAGAACGGAGCCCATATCATAAGTGCCATGAAGTCCACCAGGTGGCGTTCATCAAAGGTCACAAGGTGGGGGGTACCTCTGTGCAAAATGTCATCCAAAGGTTTGGCGAGAACAACGAACTTTTAGCGGCTATTCCAAGGATTCGTTGGATTTTAGACGACGATTTCCATAACATTGCATCTCTACCAGAAAATTTACACTTCAGCATCTTCTACAGCCAGACTCAACATTTCGACAGGACAAAACTGGACCAAATTTTACCTAGTGACACTTTGTATTTTACAATTGTTCGTGAACCTTTTTCGCAACTAGTCTCCTCTTTTTATTACCACAAATACAAATGGAGAACGAGTTATCTGAACACGATAATCGACAATACTAACCCATTGTTAGAGTATTTAAGAGAACCCGATAAATATGACCCAGTTGATATTCGGGAATGTTTTACAAACAATAGAATGTCCTACGATTTGGGTTTGCCCAAAGAGCACTTCAACGATAGAGATGCTATCAAGGAATGGTTGAGAAAACTAGATTCTGACCTAGATACCATTTTATTAATGGAACAGTTTGACCAATCAATGGTGTTACTTAAACGGAAACTTTGTTGGGAATTAAAAGATGTGCTATACGTCACTAAAAACCGCAGTCCGTGGAAGATTCCACACACACACGTGACAAATGAAGACATCAAACTGTACAACAACCGCTATCTGGCTGATGTCATGCTCTACAATTACAGTGTTCAGCGATTTCATAGGTCCGTTGCTGAGCAAACGGCAGATTTCCAGGACGAGGTCGATGTTTTTCAGAAAATTCTAAAGGAGTTTACGCGTTATTGTCAAATAGTGTGTAAGTCCGACATTTTCCCATTGTCTAACCTGACCATTGCTCAGACTAAATTTAGTTCCGAGTTTCAAATCATGCCATGGCACTGTGAAATAATGATGTTATCAGAAAAAGACTTCCTTCGCCGGACGAGGTCAAAACAAACGGATTTAATGGTCATGAAGTCCCTTATGAAGAAGGACAGGCCAATTTTAAGCCATGCGCAGTGGAGTAAACACAGTCCAGATAGATGGAGGGAAGGATGGATTGACGAATGGATGGACGAGAGGGCGGGCGAATAAGCGGATTGAACGTTGATTGTGAACCGAACGTTTCAAATGATAGTGTAAAAACTTATTCGCTTCAACTCAGTGAAATAAAACATTTCCGGGTTCGAAATGGGTATCATCGTCATTTTATCAACTAAACTTCAAGTTTGTCAATCTAAAGACTACATTTACAGGTGTGCCAGAAGGTCAATCGGTAATGTGTTCAAATATAGAAAATATAGTATGTGCCACTGTGATTGCTTTTAGAAATATATATTTGGATTGTGGATTCAAGCAAATTGTTATCTCTTCATTTATTCAAAATATATCGGAGGATATTCAAAGGAACTGTAATTTGTGTTAAAATGTTTTACTTGCGATTCTCAGATGCAATACAAAGCGTCTTAATTAGTGACAGCGCCTCGACGAGGCATTAGTTCATGTTTTGTCCATATATTTCTAAAAGTAGTCACACTAAGACAAAGATGTAGATCAATTAAAATCTAAGAATCTGTTCTAGATAACTCAAAGAGAAAAGTGTCTGAATAAACCTTAATCTCGAGTTGTTTTATGGACAACCTACAGACATCTCTTGTATGCTATACCTTTGTACAATATACAACCAGCAATCGAACTTGTTCATTTCAAGGGAGGTAACTCGTACTCATACAGATTTACTTTATCCATATCCACGTGTTTATGCACGTCTGAAGGCTATTCTTGCGTTGATATGATGACGTCAGTGGAGCTACATTATTTTTAAAATACTTACAGCGGATGAAATTTGAATTATTT
>JAVFBW010161971.1:0-11601 GCA_034783835.1 Mopalia ciliata
TCAAAAATAGGTGACATTCTTACCTATTACATATTATTTAATGTAACATGTCTGAGGGTGTTGGGAGGTGGTGTAAGCATGCGTGGTTAGTGTGGGCTTGTTTAGTTTTAATCTTATATTATTAAAATGTACATTATTGTCGACGCCATTTATAGTTTTATACTCTATTGAATTAGGTCAACTTTATTTATTAAACACAAAATGGGATAGAGCAAGCCATTTGGGGTTTTAATCACACCTATTATACTTGTATACCATCATATTATGAATGTTAATGGCGAATAAATCAAATCAAATCCAATCAGTTATAGTCTTGGAAGTAGCAGTCTTAGACTTGGTTTATAGTCTACAATCTTGAAAAAGAACAGATTGTTTATAATTGTACTGATTCTAGCACGTAAATTATTAAATAGTTTACTATGCAAAAAATACAACATCATTATTTCAGGCATATAAATATTTGTGTTATTCAATGTTCCCCATCATTTTGTACCTCCTCAGAATAGACTTGTTTGAAATGTTTGTCATTGTTGGCCTGTTGCTAACGGATACTGCAGTACCAGAACTGTTGTTTATCAGTGTATCCTTGTACTTTCTTTTCAAGCATGACATTTCTGTTTGTTTTCACGGAACTTAACATACGGTGAATTTATGTAAAATTTGCTGTTTAGATACACAGTAACTTGTAAGCTTATTTTAATTCGCTAAAAGAAAGAAAAAAAATACTTAAATAGGCATGGCAGATTCTCATCCACAGACACTTAACATCTACACGCATCAGAGTGAAGTTCTAAATGGTTTATGACCTACTTTTACTTCTTTAAGTACATACCTTACTTGTGTGTGTTCTAGGTATTGGTCTTAGTAAGCTAGCTGTACAGTATTATGTTGTGTTTACTTCAAACCAATAATCAATACAAAGGAATCATTCAGTATTCTGATTGAAACCTAATTTTTTGAAGTGTAACAAAATTATTCCTTCTTCAGTGCAAAAAAAAGTTACATGTACCATTGCAGCTATGTTACAAACTGTTCATAGCCAGAGGGCTTCATCCTCAAGTGCAGCTTCAGACATGTCAAATTTAAGCTTGGTTACATCTAATCTGTTTGCCTTAGGATGGTAAGGTGTATAAATAAGCTTACATATCAAAATTACATGTGTTGTTAGCTGGAAGCTTACATTTATTATATTAATAGAGATGTATGCACACTAGCCACAATAAGATATTGGAAAAAAAAACCGAGTGAATTTCATATGTGGCTTTAACAAATGCATATTAAATTTATGAATTCAGCTCTTTGTTTATCAGATTTTATCATTTAAGGGGGGAAAGGCTATATGTATCATAATGGTGATGAAGATATATTATGAGTATGCTGTTTCAGGTGATGTACAGTAGTGTACAAGTCACAATAGATGGTTTCCAAGTGAGTTGCCACTTGTAAATTCAGTAAAATAACCACGTGTCACAACAGGAGTCAAATTTACAAGGATTATTACATTAAAACGTCTACATGTACTTTCTTCTGCATCCCAAACTGAACCTGGTTATTCTGAGACATTTAACTTTGTGTCAAATTCAGATTGCATTATATTTAATTAATTACTTCCTTGAATTAATCTTCTTAGCAATGGGAATACTTGGACATCTTGGGGGTCCTGTGGCTAATTTTATTATTTTATCTCTTTTTACAGTAACTATTTTCACATGGAATACTTTGCGTTTATTTTATTACAACAGTGACTTTGTTATGCTAATTCCATATCCCTTCAGATAACATTACAATGGAATCTTAAGTTAGGTCGTTACATCATGCAATTCAGCATAACTGGCTACTGTACTTATCAGAGATTGCCATTGATTTGGTTTCAAATTATTAAACGCAGTGATTTGTTTGTTTGTTTGTTTGATTGGTGTTTGACATCGTACTCAAGGGTTTTTCACTTATATGTCGACAGATTGTACACAGCCTTACAACGGTGGAAAACTGGGAGGAAACTGTAAAAACCAGCCCCACGATTGCCGTAGCCACAACATGTGACATATACCTGATGGTCGACAGACAGGTATCGTAGTAGGTTCAGTTAAGGAAGCCGCTCGCTACCACTGAGCCAAGGTCGTGGGCCATCTAAAGTATAAGTAAAGTGCTAACATAGTCTAATCAAAATCTATCTGGACTCGCTACTCACGTCAAGATCATTTTAAATTTTGCAGCCATTTTGATTTTCTCTCATTTCTTAAAAATAATGAAAACTTTGAACTAGTTTAACGAATAGTAGTGAAATTCAACCGGCATATAGGACATACCCTCAAAGCAATAATTTTAGAAATTTATCAACATTATGTCATTGTTGTCACAGATACATGTGATCACAATTTATACATCCAGTTTATAATCTATACTACCTTTTTTGTTGACGTGTTCACGTTTGCCAAATTCTGTTTTATCTTACCCTTCTGTTTGTTACTTTGTACGGAAAAATAAAGATATTAAACTTACTAAAGACCTTTGTTTAGTTCTATGAACTTCAATCTCGCGGCCGCCCGCTATAACAGATTGTTCGGAAATGCTCAAACTCTGAGCAACACATCCTTTACATAATGGGTAACGTGCAATTTGTTCGAAGAAACTATATGATATGAACCGCTTCACCGTTGGGCGCAATGGCAGATGCTTTGACACGCAGAACTTTGCTATGGCGATATGCTAAACAGTTGTACCAGGCTAGCCTACCAGACAGAAGATTATAATGTTTAGTTCTGTAGACAATCGATATATTGTTTCATAGCAACATCATTAAAATTCATCTTCCTTTTCAACTTTCAATGATGAAGAAAATAAAAAAAAATTATTTTTTTAAATTTTACTTTAATTTCCCACGAGAATTGTAACTTTACCAACAATGATATTCCCGTATTCCTTATTTTTTCGAGCCATGTTTATGAGTATGAATCCGTTTCTGCTTCTTTTTTTTTTGAAGGAGTTAAAAAGTTGTGACATCATTTCTAGTCAAACTTAACAAAAGTGACCTATTCAACAGTCATCTGATAGAAAACGGCCTGTCATAGAATACTGAAATTATTTATCTTCACAAATCTCAAGGATAGATCTAGGTGTATGTGATAAAATATGATGTCATAATAAAATTGCAACCACATTTAAAGGCCTCTGAAAGAAAAGAGCAGAGCAGAAGAAGAAAAAATCAAAAGTCCATTTGTCATAAAGATTTGTAATTAGTAAGCTTACTGTAGTTTACTATTATGAAGACACTGAATCAATCAAGACAAGATAAAAGAGTAAAATCACATCACAACAGTATTCTGCAGCATGTGAAACATATCACAACATTTCTCTATATTTAACGGTCCCACTTAAAATTACAAATGTTTTTATTTAGTTTTGATTGACCGTTATTATCCATAAATAAGGCTATTAATTTTAATCTGAAAGGCCTTGTACCTGAAAGATATATAGCTTGCTATTGCTTTTATTAGTTACACATTCATGTGTACTGTTATTTGAACATAGTACTTATTGATCCGACTCCTCACGAAAAACAACACCTACATGTAAAATGTAAAAGTTGTTAGTTAAATGTACATCGACTTAGGGACTACATAACATTAAGTTACCGCATGGAGCAAGTGAAACAGTTACTATCATGTCTTCTATGCTGACATTACTATCTCAATGTTTAACAAAATAAACAATGAGCTGACGCGAGGCTTTCGCAATCGAATCTCAACTCCAGTGTACAAGTACTCGGCCTATAAAAATTTCGACAGCCAAGCCCAGTCTTCAAAATATTGACCTCTAGTCTGTTAAACTGGTAAATCAATGTCATTACACTCAAATTTCAAGTCTACATTACACTGATATCATTATTTACCTGTGTGTGGCCATTTGAAGATTTGTGGAAGCCATTAAAAGGGCCCTTGTCCGTCATATTCGCGGCCTCAGCTTTGCCAAACCCACTAGCGGGTGCCATCTTGTTTTGTTGATTTCCCATCGATATCCCTCGGTTACAAGAAAACATTTCATTGGTCTACTCTATCAACAAGTCCAATGAAAATTAGTCTACCGTTCAGACGAAAGCACGTGCACTAAATAGTGAGGCTCCAAAGGAATGTTGTTGTAGGGAGCGCTCTTATTTCACAGAATTGTTGTCTGAACTACTCTTTAACTGACATTGGGAAACAAATAAATATACCTTACTTTCATTTATAAAACGATTTCACTGGTATTTTGATAAATATTCCGACCGTTAAAAGAGGACGCTCAACTGCCCCTCCCCCGCAACACAAAATGAATCATTTTCATACCGAAACACTGCGCATGTCGACTTGATTACGTCACATGTCAGCAAGAATCGGCCATTTATTTGTTGAGTGCACACGGCTATCCGAAAGAAGTACATGTTGATGGTTATTTCTGAGATCGAAAACTAACTGCGTGTATTTTTTTGTATTGGTGGAGAATAAGTTTATTCACTCTTCAAAATGAGCAATTTTTCAGACTTTCCCTCTTCAACTCAGCCTGAAAGCAACAGTTATAGCCAGGAAGATTTTGAGAAGGTCGACCCGGGAGATTTCGACCAGCAACCAGCCGAGTCGGAGAGAGATGAACTCTCGGATCAAGTGCCGACTTCTACTGCATATACTGGAGACGAAGCAGAAGAGGACAGATATGGTACTTCAGATGTTGTCGAAAATCTCGTTAATTTTGGTGATGATATGGCTGTAGTGGAACCCCAGTCTACTACCCCCTCTGCTCCTGAAGTAGGCGATTTACCAGGTCTTGATCAATTTTCTGACATGAACCGTGAAGCCGAAGTAGCTTCTCACAACCCCCTTTCTGATCCCATCACAACAACAACAAGTGCAGCCAATGATTATGCATATGGAGACGAAGAATTATTTGGAGATAATCCAAAGCCAGTGTCTGACCCTATTACTAATCTGCTAACCGAATCTACAGAAAGTAAAGATTACGATGGGAAATCCGAAGCCTTGCCTATTTCTGGAGGTAGGCAGCCATTCAATGAGGCTGCATTATTTTGCAAGCTCTGTCATTCAGTGTCATTTAGTGTAATGATCTTGTTTGCTTACAAGTTTTAATTTTTCCTTAATTGCGAAATGTAAGATCTTAGAAATTTGACAAAAGTCGAAGACAGTAGTTATCATTTTAGCACTTGTCAAACAAGTAGCTTAGTTAGCCTACCATCAACTAAAATAACTCTTAATGATTTTAATGGATCCCTTCAAAATATTCTATCTAATGTAAGAACAGATCTTGTCTGAGGTGAACCAAAATAAATCAAAACCAATCCTTATGCATTTTACACAACCTAATGGCTTGTGTGATAATAATATAGCCCAAGAATAGATCAGTACCCATTTAGTGTTGCAGCACTACATTTAAATTTAACGCTTTAACCTTTTACTTTCGTAATTTATAATTTATCGGTTCAAATTCAGATAGACTAAACGCTAGCTACAATAAATAAAACTTTCGCTCCAACATTTATGATTTCTTTAACTTACTTTTTATTTGCAAAAAGCAATGGATTTTCCAGTTGCATATTATATAATTAAATTTCTTTTTGAAAAGCTGCCTTTTAAGAAACTACTCAATACATTTATTGATATGGATAATGTTTTAAAATTAACTTAGACTTTAGATTACTGTAGTCCTCCTGTTCATTGCAAATACATTTTTACCAAAATTAATGTTTTATAAACCATAATTTTTTTTTTGCTCATTGCACTTTCCTATAATGTATTTTTTTTATCAACTGTCATGCAGCTTGCCTGAAATTATCATTTTTTTTGCTGTACTTTTGCCTCACTGATATTGTCGTTCACATAGAAAATGAAAATAAACCGGTCTTTTCCTTTCCCCTAATCAGATTGTAGGCCGTATTGCACAGACGGACTAAATTCCACCCCACTGTCCTCTAGGGTTATTCGCTTGAGAGAGACTTTAACGGCTTACTTCATGGGCAGAGTGATCCCTCTATCATGGCTTGCTTCTGGGAGTGTCCTCTGATTATTCCACTTCTTCTTTAATGTTTCTTTCCACTGTTATATGTAGTCTTATTCAAAGCACAAGAAACACAATCTGCCAAATCAAATTATGCTTGGCTTGTCCTTACAATGGAGGTTATGACTTTATGACCATGCTAAAATTACACTTTTAAATTTAATGAGGTGGTGCTTTGAGTATGTCTACGAATTTCATCAATTTTTTTGCTTTTAATACATTTGCTAAGACTACTGTGCATTGTATTAGTTGCATCCCTGTATATTTCCAGCTGCTTTTAGTAAAATTCAGACTGCTGTAGGTGAGTCTAGATTCTTAACCCCAGTATATAATATTTAAAGTCATTTGCACCAATTGTAACCTATATATAACTCCTTTGGGTAATATACTAGTACATTTTTTGGTAAAAAATACTAACTGCTTAAATTGTGTTACTTGCGTCAAATGTGCAAGTTAAGTATGAATTTATAATTGCACATTTTCAAGCTAAAATCCGTTTCTTTTCACTAACTCTGACTTTTGAGTTGCTTAGATGTATTAAAATTTATTAGGCAATTTTGAAACCTGACTTAAAATGTTAGTATGATATAATTGATACTGGAGAAATGACTTCTTAGTACTCTGTTTATTTTAAAAACAAGTTAAAGAAAATTGGCTTTATGCATTTAAAGTTATATTAGTATTTTTTTCTCAATGGTAAAGAATAATTAATTACAGTAGCTGAATCAAAACTGGCTCAGATCTGAATTAACTCCTCAATATTTTATTGTCCTTGGATGTAGGGCTGACAAAGTCATCGAATTGACGACCAAGCACAGAACAGCTTCCAAACACATGATAAATCTGGGACATCTTGAATTGCACTTGCCACCATGTCTCCAGAATGTGATTGCACATTTATCATTGAGTGTCTGTTGAGTCCCAACTTGTTTGGTACAAACTAAAAACTCCATTGAGATTTGAGACAATGCAAAAGTGTTTCTTTTCAAGTTTTGTGAAAAATTACAGGTAGTACACATGCCACAGCTGTCATGTATAAATGGATTTCGAATATAGCATTAATACTAAACTGACAAGATTCAATAATTATATTTTTTAAAAATTCGGGGGTCAAAACAATAATGGTGAACTTTGCCTCCTTAAAAGTTTCATAACTTCTAAATTGTAAGTCTATATTTATCAATTTAAGCAGTAAGTTGGATGTTACAAGTATCATTACACATATGATACCTCCATCAGATTTTCAAGCTTTCTAAAAGTTTGATTTGAATCGATAATATTAAGTACATATCTAACAGACATTTATTGTTCTTATTAATCCCAGTTCAATAGTTGTCACTTGTTGTATTTTTCAAAGTCATCTTGTGGGATGTGTTTTATTTTAGTTTCTACACATTTATGTTTTTTTGGCAATGGAAATTTCATTTCAATTCTGTGTTCTATTGGTTGGCTATAAGTCTTAGGAGTTAAATTTAGTTGAAAATTCATGATATCGATTCATTCATAATTGTACTAACCACTGTTTGTAGTATAGATTTAGTTTTTATAATCAAAAAGTGCTCTTAGACTTTTTAATTTAATTTAATTTTAATGGAAAATAAATATTTTATTTAGAGTTGTTTTATCTTCCAAAATAAAATAATAAAGTAAGGCTTTCTCATAATTTTTGTAAATTTGAGGATTGATCTCCATTTTATTTATGAATGAAAAATGTTTGTTGAAAAAGCATATTTCTACCTGGAGATGTATGTAATTAACAACAACAAAAAAACAGCAATCAATCAATCAATCAATCAATCAAATAAAACAAATTATAACATATATTTAAATAAATATTAATCAACTTGCATGGTTTAAATGTAAAAAAAAAAGAAGAAAGTTGTCCTGGACTAATCACATTACTAGTGATTTTTTTTTCTAATTTTGACCTTTTCGATTTTATTTTAGGAGCCTGGATGAAAAATATTGATCCGAGAGGTAAGTTGTGTAAATGTTTTTTTGATTATTGATATTTTATATTGTTTTAACTATTGACACACATGTTTATCTTAAATTATTAATGTTCAAATACTTTATAAACTTGTTTGATGTAGGTGTTCTTTTATTTTGAGTGTACTGTAAGCATTTTGTTAAATTATACCTTTGTGTTATTTGTCAGTATATTTGTATGAAAGCAAAGAAGGATAAAGAAGAGTTCAAGAAATAATGCAGGTTATGAAATGTCCTGTGTTAACCACGAGATATGTCTTCAAGTCATAGCGAATACTTTGAAAACGCTATTACTTGCAATAAAATAAATGCTGCTTTTCTCTCGCAAGCAATATCTTACGCTGGTGTTACACATTTAATATAAAAAATATAAAAAGGGGGTATTTTGCAGATGTTTATACAATTGTTTCTGTATGAAACTGAACGACAACATTTGCTGGCAAGGGCAATAAACCACGGTCTTGCTATAAAGCTGTGGTCAACAGCAAGCAGACATCATTTTGCTTGTGAAGTATATAGCTCCAGAACATAGCAAATAGTTCAACAAATTATCACTGTCTTAAATTGAATATTTTGATTATTGTGGAAACTGAGAAGCTGGACCAATGTATAGTTTGACTTGCCAGGAGGACATTTACATATTAAGCTTATAATATAGTTTTTTAAATTGACGATTGAAACATGAAGCTATCTTTTTAATTTTCTTGACTTATGTTAGTTTGTAACATAGTTTATTCTGTACAGTTCTACAGCCGAGGTTTACTTGTTAGCATGTTGGCCTACTAATTTGGCTTCGATATACCACTCATTGGTTTGAGTGAGTCTTCCACTGTGATTAAGCAAAGAACAGTGTGAAGTTGATAATTTGTTGCAAAAATTCATACAAAAAAATGACAACATTTCTGAGTCTGTAAGGTTTTGCTATCTATATTTTTGTGCGTAAATATTAATTTATGTAGAATATTGTATCTATAATTATTTCGTAAAGCTTTTTATTCATGTTTTTTTTATTGCTTTAACCTTGTAAAATGTGTGGACATGATATAGGGTTTTGATGGTACTTATTTTCTTTCGCTGTATTTTGTTTTATATTGCGTTTTCATTGTTGTCTGAATTTCCAATACAAAACATAATTATGTCAGTATGTTAAATCTTCATTCCATTTTGTTATTTACATCTCTGTTTGCATCTCAAATTGGTATAGTAAGCTGTTATGAATGGTGTGAAGTCACTGAAAAATGTTAAAAATTTCTATATTCTTTGCTCAAGTTTTTGAAAAATCCCTGTGCTCATTTATGTTCCTTAAGTGATGAAAGGGATGCAAATAACTGAAATTATTACTAGTGCCCTTGGGGGTTTTTGGTAATCATGCCAAACCATGGATCCTTCTTCAATGGTCGGCTTGCTAACAGATTCAAGGTCCCCAGTGGACATGTGGCATATGAGGAAGTCACAATAAAGGTGACTGTCAATCAAAGGGTTTGGTTTTTGCCAGGTTATCTCTCGATAATCATATTAAAGCCAAGTGGATTAAAAAGTTAAATGGTGTATGTTATTATCATGTAAGTGAAATGCCCTTGAGTATGACCTTAAATCCGAATCAAATAAACAGTTTATGCAAAAAAATTGTCAGGCTAGTGAATCAAATTAAAGTCACTGGATGAGATTGTTGATCATCTCTGTATTTTACATAGATACTGAAGAACTTGTTTAGGGATGTGATTGGCAGCTGGTGCTAACAAAATTCATGGTGGTAGAACGATGTGCTTGTCTGAGTTATACGTAGCTAAGCCTCCCTCGATTTCTTCCTTTGCTTATCCTTATCTGCCTACCTCCTGTATTTTGTAGTAGTTTGTTTACACACTTTAGGCTGAACACAAATATGCCAAATATATGATATACTACACAAAAAGTAAAGTTTAAGTATGCAAATCTGAATCTATGAAAGCACACTACAGTGTCACTACACTGATAAACTAAAAAAATGCATATGAAGAACAGTAACAAAAATAGTTATAAAGGGATAGGGTCTTGCCATGGTAATGCAGACTTATTTTAGGAGGACCGATTTATACTGGTAGTTTCCCACTACAATTGATTGTTAAATGTAGTGTTTACCTAAATTTGTGTTTTGCTACAGTTTTGACAAATTTTGTCAATCCGATGAACAATGAAGTTCATATTATAAAACGATTGTTTATTTTTTATAAATACATATTTATGTATTTAAAAAGCAGCGACACAATTCTCACACAATTTTAGAGGACTGATCTTAAGGTTCTGCTGGAAGAGATTACAGCACAGGCCTGTACATGATGTTTGACAATGGAATATCCAGTTAACCATGTATTTTGATATAAATATATTTTGTTATAAATATTTGTGTTTGAATATTAGATTGTGTATTATCTTTGTTGAACAAAATTGTTGCATCAGGTTTGAACTAGAATAAGAGGTGTTATAGTATTGGCATGTCAATGTCAAACAAAATCACACGCCAGTGACTGGTAGTCCCATGCAATTCAGTGAGGTTCTCTAGGGGGGAGTTGCAGTTCTACTGTCTTCAATGTATACAGGTGTTCAAGTCCTGAATATATCCCTCTATAGTAAGCTTATCCTAATCTAGTATTTATAAGCAAGGATAAAATGTCAAATACCTATTACACATGAGCTGTGTTGTCATGGAGTTCACACAAACAGTTAATCATGTGGACACAAACATGATTTTGCCGATATTCATTTTCTTTTATGGAACAATGTAGAACTCTTGTCTGGGTGGTTTTGGGAACAAATAATCCCTTGTTGTCTTGGGTGGTTTTTGGGATGAATCTTCAACTATTGCCTTGGGTGTTATGGAGATTTTTCTGTGCTTATGGACCATGGTGCTCTGTGCTCACTGTAAAATTCGCACACTTTTTTATTGTCTGTTTATTCTGCACCATGTGTTTGTGCTCAGCTCTGTTCTTAGCGCCTTTCTTGTTGCTCATCCCTGATATCCAGGAAGATAAATAAGGTGTCAATTCTGAGACTGAAAAAGTAAACTAACATGATTAATAAAATTACATAGTTGAACTGATTATGGGTTGCATGGACCAGGTGAGCTTCGATTTTTAATCTGCAGTATATTGTCGCCAACTTGAATGTCTTTTTTTAGCAGTGTATTTTTACAAGTGTCTGTCGGACTTAAGTTTATACCCTATGGACAAAGTTATTTGTAGTCTTGTATAATTTGTTTGTTTTTTTGTCAGAGTGATTCCATCCCTTTTTAGGGTTTCAAGGACATATACCGCTGACAGTACACATAAAGCTAAAATACTTCTTAAGGGCCAATCAAACCCAAATCAGTCAGTGAAAGTGTGTAAACTAAAATTTGTGTAAAGCAATGGTTGGTTGATTTAGTATTATTACCTTTTAGGGGATTAAATTCTGATCTGCTCAGTATTTCTGCCCATGAGGGAGCGGGTGGGCCATGGCCCTGCAGAATACTCCCTTGGCTTCCTCGGTCGATCGTAAGAGGTGAGAAAAGAGGTTGCTTTCTGTTGCCCTGGTGTTCGCAGAGCTAAAGGG
>JAVFBW010161982.1:0-11601 GCA_034783835.1 Mopalia ciliata
TGGAAAACCTCTTAAAAACTATCCACCTGATAACCGGATTCACATCGTATGTCACTCATATATCTGAGGGTCAACATACAGACTCTATCCTGTGAACGATACATCGAAGTATGCTTTGGTGAGTGCACTCACTAACCACTAGCCCACAGCCGTGGGCCTCACATCAAGGGAATTTTTCTTGTTAAAATCATTACATTGGATTCAACAAGACAGGTACACAGGCTTTCCAAGACAACTTGTGAATGATAAATCTCTCTAAGAATGATTTTTCCAAGCTCTAAACATGAATGTCAGGCAAATATTATTGAAGACACTGGATACCTTGATTTATAGAGGTGTATGGTTTCCATTTGTAATAGCTGCCATGGAATGGTTGGCGTTCATAACGACGACACTGTAGAGCTCTAAAATCCTCTTCTTTACTATCACATTCCTGGAATAAAGAAATGCATATTTTTCTTATAATGCTCTTTTTCTTTAGAATGTATATCGTACAGTCATACCACGTCTGGATAATACAAAAATGATTTGTTTTACACACACATTAATATGGAGACCAGTGGCCCATTTCACAAAGCTATCTTAGCTGCTTGCATTAAACTTAAATACAATGACGACCAGATTTGAAGACACAGTGTATATGGCAGTTACCTTCAATATAAGCTAAGATCACTTTGTGAAACTAGCCTCTAGAGAACAAAAACTACTCTTGTTTTTTCACATATATCTTTTTTACCTTCAGATTCGGTGGAAGGAAATTAATTCTTGCAGAAATACATACAGGATGTTGCGTATGGAAGTATCACTGCAGCATTATTTAAATATTTATAAATCTCAAAATTTATTCTGAACTTTCTGTAAGAATCTCAAATCAGAGAAGTTCAGATAGCATGACATTTTTCCTGCCTCATTTTGTCGCATGGTGAAATGTTATAACATTGCTTATGCATTGGAAGCAAGACATATGATAAACCACATAACCATACTTTGTTCACTGATCGCCTTCAATTTACAAGACCATAGTTGGTTTAGATTTTGATTGTTTTTATAGGACATCATAACTGGTGACTTTTTCAGTTAATGTTTTGTGTAACTCTTTGATTGTATTAACCAGTGTAAAAAGGGCTCCACCATTTTAACGTTGTGTATATCTATTTTAATCAAGTGCTTTAATACCAGTATGTAGAAATGGTTCTTTCCAGTATTAAAGCTAACACTGAGTAAGCCATCAAGCTTCCTGTCAATAACACCAGTCAAAAATAAATAAACTAGGTGCTGTGCTCTTTCCATTTCAAACCTCCCAGATAGAATCACGGGACCATTGAGAGTAACCCTAAAGACTAACATAGGGATCCACTTCAATTACAAACTAGTTATCCTCTATCAAGATTGCCAAGGCTTTATACAAACAATTTACCGCAGGCCTGTGGTCATTGTTTGGTCAGTACAAGCTGTTTTGTTTATCTAAACTCCTCAAACCACTTTAGGGTTGTTTTCTGATCATACTGAGAATTGATGGACAGTTGTTGTTGTAAGGGCCATTTAAGGGGGTAGGCTCTGAACTGTATAGTAACCGTTGACTTATAATCCAAACAAAGATGGTTGAATCCAAATTCAGCAGTCTTTGATTTGAGTAAGGTTAAAAATTAAAAATAACCTATAATGTATAAGTGCGTTAAAAGTAAAAAAAAAATACTATATTATGAAAATGCTGCACTATGAACTTTTTGATTAAGTATATCTGGATGATCCACAGGTGTGTTCAATCTTAAGACAGCTCATCTTACACACCTAAACAGCCCTAACAAAGTGCCTCTCAAAAAGAGTAACTATCAACAGACAATCAGCCTGCATACTGAACAGACCAGACCAAGTGCCCCATAACTCCCCCGAAGTTGAAAGTTTAGATTAAATCCGGGGACAGTATAAACAATTTAACAGCTAGTAACCAAAGCTATCATTTCTCATGTAACAAGCCAGCTACAACAAAGATTCTTTACAGGGCAAGATTTGGTTAAACGCTCAATCAATTCACACAACATTCTAATCTTTATAGAGAAATGGACATCAAAGTCAAAGATACTAAAGTGATCAAGAAACGTATTTTGATATGTTTTAAAATTTGGCAATTCTGCAATACACTTTTTCTCTTTTCAGTTTACTTACATGTATTTGACCTATCCCCAAATTAGGAGAATTAGGAGAAAGTTTCTCACCTGTGTGTTACAGAGTTTGTATGATCTGTTAAGACCCTCACATGGTTCTCCCCCATACAGCGGTCTGGAGGTAAGAAAATCACCTTTATCATTAAATGTGTATATTAAACAAAAATGAGAAAAGGGATCAAGGAAATCATGTTTATGGAAACAGGCCTTCAAAATTAAGATTGAAAATATTTTCCTTTTGCTGCTTGTCCTTCAAAATAAATTAAAATCATACCTATGATTCCTAATCAATAAGCAAAATTCAATTTAACACTAAACAAGTTTGTTCTTTGGAAAGAGAGAGATTACCTTGGGTTTTCACACCTCCTCTCTCTTTGTCTGACTCCACCTCCACAGGTCCGTGAACAATCTGACCACGCCCCCCACCCCGCCCAGCCTCCATCAACAGCTGTCAGTCCAGCATCCTGCACGCTCCTCCCACTCAACACACAATCTCCCTGCATGCACCACTGTGGTAGAATCAAGGGAGACAACCATAACGGAAATTAAGTTATTGAATTATCCAAAGGATTAAAATGAACAGTGATAAAATAATGTATAAAAGATAGTATTTTTTAAAAAAACCTTGCTGAATGATAACACTACTAAGGTTACAAGCTTAAAATACAGGTGTTTTTTTCACCATGATCTATGTCCCTCTATTGGCAGGTGAGTCAACATGTACCTGTGTTGCTGTCTAATTCTAGTTTGTACAGCTACCATTGTCCGAATTAGTGGGAAATTTGTTTCTTTTGTAGTATTTACATGCTTTTTCTCTGATTAATGATGTTCATCATCTTGGCATTTAGTATGATGAGTAATTAAATTTTAGTTGAAAATGGTGTTGGTACGTGAACTGTTTTGTCTCTTCTTATAAGATTATCCCCATACTGTGACCCCCTGAAGTTTGTATTAAATAATCCCCAAACTGGGTAATTCTGCGGTGTGAGTTGGAGAATATTCCAGCCATCTTATTATATAACCCATTCATATGGTGAAAGAGTATTTCCTCAAGCATTAAAGAAAGAGCAGAATTACCTTATTTGGTCCACAAGTGGTGCCGTCGGCGGTAGGTAAATACTTGGTCTGACAGAGGTGGCCTTCACTCTGACACCATAAATGTTGGCATAAATTCTGTAAAAGTCACATGTGATGAATTATCATTCAGAAGGTTTCAAACAAACAAGGTAATAATTGCTATTTTATCGCAGGAATAGCTTTGTAACAAAACTCTGGTAAGCAGGCTCCGAGTCTATATATATAGCAATGGCATCAAATGTAGCTATAATTGTACTTTAACTATGTCCACAAAATACTTTGAAGTGACTTCAACAGAAAAAAAGGCACAAGATTTTAAATGAGGTAAGACCACAGATCAACTTAGCGTAAAATAAAATAAATGCAACTCCGAATATTGAAGTCATTTTTGGTATTCTATATTTCGGCTTATCTATGTAGCCATACTGATGATGAAAAGATTTAAAAAACATGTAAGAACAGAATTATTTTAGAACAAAATTATTACCTTTCCTACATTGTATTCACATTGTTTGGAGCTCTTTCCAAAGAGCCAGGCACACTGTTGATCAATAGGGTAGATCTCTCCCGGAAGTTTCTGGGGGAATCGGAGTCGCGACACCTGCAGGGAATTCTTCCACAGGCACTTCGCTTGTTGAGTACTAAAAGTAGACAATTATCACATGAACTGCTGGAATATATCATGTTCAAATAAATGTGTAGGAATAAATTTTCTATCACACATTCTTAGAATCAAATTACGAGGAATACAGTTTTCACTTAAAGATATATTGCAAGGTTACCCATAACGACTTGAGATTAAGATCTTATTAAACTTATCTCTGGGAGTTTACCTAGAACATAAATTGATTCATTGTTTTTATTAATCTACCTCCATTTGCCGGAATGATGGATTTTTAGACATATTTCTCAAGCTTTTTGCATGCTCTATTTTCTTAACAATGTTTCATGTATAGCCTGAATGGAAATGTTGGACAAGAAATTTGTCAGGGTGCTCACTATTGTTACCACTCTGTATCCAACACAAATTGATTGAATGACTGATTGGTGTTTTACCATGTGGGTATATAACTTATTCCAACAATAATGGACACTAATGGGAAAAGTTTTGATAATGTTGGAAATTTAATATTCATTTAGTACTAGGAAAAGGCAGCATTCAAACAAACTGTATTCATCACAACGAATCATGTAAAGACTGAATCTAAACGTTGGAAAAAGAATGTATAATGGTTGCTTACTAATTTAAAATACCCCGCCGTCATATAAGTGAAATTATAATGTTAAGTATGGCGTCAAACACCAATCAATAAATCAGAAGCACTGTCCTTGACTTTTTTCAATATAAAAATGATCGGTAAACAAATTTAAATGAAATTGAAGCTGACGCATGGATCGTCAATGTTTCACAAATGTTTGCCTATGTCTGGATACCTCGCCTTACCCAGCTCAGGTTGTAACAGTTTCTAACAGGCCTTTAACCTAAGTCAATGGGAGTCTTGTAATGTTCCATTGAATGCGGTCATCTGACGTCAAAACGGTCGAGATTCATGGACATTTAACTAACGTCACAATACAAAAATGTGTTTGATGTCATGTAAAAGCTCCACTATCACGAATGTTCTGACGTCAGAGGACCGCTTTGTAAAGATAAAATTACATGCCTTGCAAACTTCCAGAGACCCCCATTGATGAGACTAGTGGACATCGGTTTTGGATACTGAACCGTGGTGGAAATCAATCTAACCCCTTAACTATTTTGTTAAGAAAAACAGCAAAAATGCTATGTTTTTAACACTTAGCTAATGAGCTGGTTACAGTCGATGTAATCTTCTGTGACAAAGAATATCACGGATAAAAGTATAAAGACAAACCGGGTCAATATTGTACAAGTATTGCTCAAAAGCAGGCAAACAAATGCATTGTGAAGTGTACCCAGACATTTACACGAGTCACGTTCTGACAAAAGTGAGACTCACTGGGCAATCGTATTCTCGCGAGAGTTTCTATAGTGGACGCGACTAAGGCAACTCTCGTACGCCATGCCAGGCCATCGTGCATTAATTTCCTCCAACATTTTGGGCGACATTAGCCACAGGTCGGAAAATGAAAAAAGAAAAAATAGCAAAACGAAATTGCCCTGGTGTATTATAGAGCCAATGCCTGGACGTATATGAAGTGAATCAATTCTATTTGAGAATGACTCACTTGGATGTATCTTCGGTTTTATATCGGAGATATCCGAAACAGAGCTCCTGTGGAACTCTGTTAATTTTCTAAAGTCTGTTATGTAGAAACAAGATGGCTGGCACATAAATCAGAGGAGAAGTATTACAGACTATTTGTCAATAACGCTAAGAATGGTTTTACGCAATTCCTTTTAAATCCAATGCAATACCTCGCCAGTAACCAGGTCAAAATTTAAATAGTTTTAACAGCATCGTCCGCTGCTTTTAGGATGGATGTTTTTCCTGGATTTGCTTGGCTTCAAGAATTTCTCCAATTTTAGTTGAAACGGACGGCAGGTTTGTTCTTTTTTTCAACCATTAAATAGGCCTATATACCCTCTAAGTTTTCAATTCCCACAACTTTAGGGTGAACCCGCGCCATCACGTTGTTCTTTGAAGTCACGTGGTGGAACTCTACTCTTCCCCCGCAGTGACCGAAACTCCAGCAGCTTAAAACTGTATTAAATGCTCAATAGGTTGTCCACTTTATTTTAGTTAGAAACAAACTTTTACACACGTAATAAATAAATAAATACATACAATGTATTCTTCTCATAAAGCATGCAGCTACTATGATTAAAATTAAACTCTTTGGCAAGTGGCATGTTATTAATTTATTAAGAAGTTGTTATTCATGCGAAACTCTTATTTGTTTTTATTAAATTTTAATGCTAATTTAGTTAAGATAAATTGATAATAATCATTTATGGACCAGTTCTAACAGAATATTATGATAATATAATTTTTTTCACAATCATGATGGATTTCCAATAAAATCAGCTATTATTATATAAGTTTTTAACTACAGCTATTATTATATTTTAAAATATAGTAGATAATTGATAATAATCATTTATGGCCCAGTTAACGGGCTGTTATGATTATATCCTCTTTTAAACAATATAAATGGATCAATAATTACCTGTGTTTGCATTATTCGCAAATTAGTATGGCTGTGTTCGTATATTATTACAAATCCAAGCAAAATTGATATATAGACATTAAATACTTTTTTACACTATATAGTTCTGATTGCAAAAAGTATCACCCAAAAAACTTTGGAAGATAAAGTGCTTTGCTATGGTGATATATGATTTTATTCTCAATAAAAGGTCGTATTTAATGAAGATTAAGATTGAATGATTTGATTGGGATTTAACGCCGCACTTGGGGTATTTTTACTCACATGGTCAATTCAACGGGTGAAGGAAACCACCCTCGACGCCGCTGGGAACACAGAAAGACAAGATAGGACAGGGCAATAGCAGGCCAATTACAAGGACGTATTATACAAAAACAAAAACAGATCGAATTCATGTTTCCCCCTTAGCTCTGAGGGCAACAGGGCAACAGGAAATGACTTCCGATCTATATGAGGAATTTAAATGCAGGGAATAAACGCTTGTTGTATCATGTAATAATATAACGAATAAATAAATTATGAATTTATACAAATAATATATTTCGAATAAGTGAAATGAGGAAAACTTGCTTGCCTCTACCGGGGTTCGAACCCGGGACCTTTGGGCTACAGACCCAATATTCCACTTTTTCGGACGTTTCGTCAGACATGCATAAGAATATATGAATCTACATACACCTTTAATCTAATATATATTTAAATACCATAAATAAAATGAAATGCATAAAAAGAAGATCCACTATTTAATTTAATAGCGCTGGGATATTCAGTCTATAGTAGACGTGTTTAGATTTAGTTTAAGACTTAGGAAGGGATGCGGATGCTAGTATGATGAATGCAGTTGGCGAATTATTTCATTCCGTGAGGCCAACAGAGCTGAACAAGTGGTAGGAAATGTTTATTATGAAAAATGGTAGAATTAAATCAAATCAATGATGCAGAGTTTGATGAGATTTAATTCAATCAAATACTGTAGAAAATCGTTTGGAATCAATGAGCTCAAGGTTATGTACCTTATGTCAAGGTTATGAGAGACGAGTAAAGACAAAGGCAATATTTATAAAGATAAATATAGGAGCGGCATTTTCAAGCCGATATGATCCGATACAAGAATCCACTGACTAGACATCATAACTCTGACTTGATCGTAAGTTCAGAGATTCAATCTCAGACATGCTGACAGTCCATATAAGTTATGATATTTGCTAGAAACGTTTAGGCTCGACGGATATTCTAGCTAGCTACAAATATATGGCCTACAATTATTTGACGGATCCGTTCACACTCAAGTCAACATTGTTGTAAGTATTTATGAATTCATTTATTCGTGCGTTCGTTCGCTTGTCCGACCTTCCGGCCTAGCCAGCAAAAGCCCGCCCGTCCGTCCGTCCTTCCATCCATTCGCCCGACCGCCAATCCATTCTTCAACAAGCCCTCCCATTTTCTAGAGCAGAATAACCTTATGCGGATAGGATAAAAACCTGGGAATTTCATGTGCCGCTGAGCTTGGAAAGCGTTCCTTTTTTATTATTACTTCGCTGCTGGCCTTCTTTTTTGTTGCTACTGCAAACAAAAAAAAAACAACATTTTTTCCATCTTCCTGAATATTTTGTTTCATTTTGAAAAAACAAATATGAGTTAATTGTTTATTATTGTTTATTTTTAATGATCTTTGGGTATTCATCCGGCTCTGGCTACATGCAAATTAAACACGCAAGAATTTAGCCCAATCAAAAAATCCCTGACATTTTCACAGACACGTTAATAGACAGTATCGACAGACTTGTTTGTTGTGGACATGTGTGCTTTGTAAACTGTTTTCTAATTGGCTATTTGCTTCGACAATAGTACAATGAAATGCTCGCCATGTTTTGTTAGCCAAGTGTGAGAAGTAAGAGTCTAGTCATTGGCATTTTGACCCTTAGGGAGATAGGTTTACCTAGACTTACTTACACGTCACCAGACCTCAATGATGGGACAGATGGCTTTCTGGTTCATCGGTGGAGAATCCCTCTTGAAGCGCGGGGTTTGGGACGTGTGTAACAGTCTCTAATCAACAGGGATTTGTTGTCACGCCTGCTTGAACGACTTCACACTCGAGGCTAAAACATTTCGTGGTGATTGGATTCAAAAAACAATGATCTCAATTATCCATAATAATTGACAGGCCTGTAACGATTATAAATAACAATTGACCCAATATTGACAAATCATTAACGATGTTGAATAACTCAATGAGGTACCTTGAAGCCTATCTTGTGCATCTATAGACTAAACGATGTGTGCTACACAATATTTATTTCCCGTGAAGACAGCAATGGGATCGCGGAACACGGCAGATCGGTCATATACCTAAACCTCTATCAAGGTCAGTGTGTTTAGCAATGCATTACCATTGAACCCAGATAAACTCAGGAAGCTCTTGGGAATTACACGCGTAATTAAATTCCATTTATAACTCTGCTTTATTTAGCTACATGGAAATAAACCATTCCTCTTAAGTACAATTTATTTAACCTGCTTTTTAAGTTAAAAGACGTCCAAAGCATGATATTTAATAGGATGTAATAATATTGCTTCTGTTATAGTCCCATATATGGTTCGTCAATTTTGTTCAAAGTGCATCTTTTTCTTGCAAACTCTGATGGCATGTAATTCACCCCACTTAGTACAATAACATGGAGAGTTATGACGCATGAATGACGTCATGGAGTGGTTTCACAAAGCGATGGTCACTTTACATTTATTGCTATGACAACCAGTATTGGAGGCATTGTGTCGTCATAGTAATTAAGATAAAAATAGGCTTCGAACTCTTTGTTAAACATTATCTAGTTTGGTAACTCAGAGACTATTTATATATACAAAATCATTTTGTCTTTATCCGCTGATAAAAGGAATGTTGCGTTCCGCGAATGGCTAGAACAGGGGGACGTCGAATCAAATAATTATTTTCAATTATTCCAATTGCGGCGTTTCAGACTGCAGTTGTCTAGGCTTATGTTGTTTAACTGATTTTCCGAAAAGCTCAATTTGTCGGGAAGCAATCAAAATCTATTTGAAGATTTAGACTAGGGACGGCCTATAGACCTTGTTTTGACAATTCTCGAGATAAGGACATTTTTTTTGTTTATCAGAGGCTGTTAATTATAAAAAGCGTAGGCCTACTTGTATATAGCCAATGATTAGTGAAACTGGGTAGCTACAGTTAATCCTATCGTAATATGAATAAACAAATTTTTGTTATGGGCATCGATTACACTTGTATGTTGAAGAGGATTTTCTGTGTATTTTACAATCTACTTGTCATGTATTGCATAACAATCAAAGGCACGGCGTGTATACGAGACCAGAAGTATATTGACTAGAAATAGGCAACTGTCATAAAGTAATGTCCACGGCATTGGAGACCAGCAGGAAAACGGTGACGTCGAATTTCAGACATGTTTTTTTTTTTTAGTTGTGAGGATCTCTGGGTAATTTCGTTCCTGGTCAGCCACTGCGTATAGCTTGTTTGTTTGTTTGTTTGATTGGTGTTTAACGTCGTACTCAAGGGTATTTCACTTATATCACGACGGACAAAAATACAGAACATCAAAAACAAATCTGCTTCTCGTTACCCTTTAGCTCTGAGAACACCAGGGCAACAGAAAGCAACCTATTTTCTCGCCTCTTACGATCGAAGGAGGAAGCCGAGAGTGTATTGTGCAGGGCCTTGGCCCACCCGCTCCCTCACGGGGCCTAATAGACATGAGGATCAACAGACATATTTTAACTAGATGCATTTGAGGGCACTTTAGAACCATTCTTCGCTTACAGTGCCAAGTAGAATATGTTAAGTGTAAATCAATATGTATTCATCAATAATACAGACCCCTGATACCAGGACCATTGTGTGACTCTAGCTCTGTATGAAATACCTACTGCTGCTAGTAAAAATAGTTTATTTACTACATGTTTAAAAACATTCACAGAGAGTTACTCTCATTTTTGTGTTACAAACATTGTTGTGTATAGTATTGGAGTATTTATCATTTCAAAATTTTCTTCACATCTGCATTTTATCTAGAATTTTCCTATGTCAGTATGGGTACATCTCCACAGCACAAGCGCCCCAGTGGAGACCTGAGCCCCACACTTCTACTTAAATATTCCATAAATTTGGGAAAACAAAAAGTAATTTTTCAAGTATCACTTTGAATAAATATAAAGTTTTTGTGAGGCTAAATTATATATAGCAAGTCTGTCTTTTAAAAAGAATTAAAAAACATGTTATTAAATAAAATTTCAAGGGAATTTCAAGACTGAAATGCACTTATCAACCAGGTAAAAATACATGATACAGTTACCTGTTCATTATATATTATTCAAGACCTGGAAAAATTCCTCAGGTTTAACATAGTAGAGTATTCACAATATAGGCATTAACTTCAAGAACAAACATCAGAATAAACTGGCCTAATGGCTGTTATATGTTGTACTTAAGGTTATCTCACTCATATGGTGTACCAGCCCAAGGAATCCAACCTAAAATTCAATGGTAAGAAACAAAGGCAGAACAGATGAAGCAGCACTGCACAAGACACACAACAAAGATGGCAGAACAAATCGGCTCAGTGATGTCCCTTAGCTTTAAGCAGACCAGAAAGCCACCAGATATTTTAAAATCGACCGAAATCAGAATGTTGCACTTGATTCCTTCATACATCAAGTTATAATATTTCTGAAATCCAAAACTCATATGCATTATATAAATTTACTTTGTTTTGGTGTCCTCTACTTTAGAGCTCACACCCTTAGCAATACAACAATAGGTATTGGTCACCTAGTGAGAAATAGATGATTTTTGTTTCACACTGTGCACACAATATTACAGTGGAAAACAGGGAGAAAACCTTGTATAAACCACCCCCCAATTGCCGTAGCCACAACATTTAACTTGCTCATATATCTGATGGTCAACAGATGGACTTGATCCTGTGAATGGTAAATCCAAGCAGGTTCAGTTTAGAAAGCGCACTCGCTACCACTAAGACACAGCCGCGGGCCATGAAATATATGTTTTTTGGTTTGTTTGATTGGTGTTCAACGTCATACTCAAGGGTATTTCACTTGTATGAGGACGGACAAAAATATAGAACATCACAAACAAATCTGCTTCCCATTACCCTTTAGCTCTGCGAACACCAGGGCAACAGAAAGCAACCTC
>JAVFBW010161993.1:0-11601 GCA_034783835.1 Mopalia ciliata
GGTATACGGCACAAGCTGTCGAGACTGCATTGGAGACTCACTTCTCTTGGGGACAGTGACTTTTATCCTTTTCCGCATCCACTGTATAGCTCATTTAGTTCGAGTGCTGACCCAGCTAGATCCGAGGACTGGGAAAACCAAAATTTTGTTTCTGTACTTTTGAAAAAATATATTCTTCGTTTTTATTTATATTGACATATCAATCTTCGTTGTGGCAGGTGAAAGTAGAACAGTTGGAGTTGGTTGCTGGATAACAGTACCCATGTGTCCCACTGGAGTTAAGGCTATAGGCACATGGTATGATGGCTGGGGGGCAACAAATCGAGGAACAGGTGAGTCAAACGGTCTCTGGTCAAACACAGTCCTCCTTTTATAGATTAACTAAACAGTTAGTTTGTTCAGTATCACAGTCATGGTAGAAAGTGAGTGACAAACTCAAATTTACATTCCTTATTGTGTATTCCTTGTCTTGAACCGCACATATAATAGCATGTCATTTGAGAAAATAAATTGTATTTTCAAAAGTTAAGGTTACTATCCGTCAGCCTAGTGTTCTAATCTTCGGTAATCAATTAATTATACAATTTCTGGATAACAATCAATTTACTCTTCAATCGGTTACACTTTGTAACCACCAAATATGATCTAGCCTTTGACGCCTTTGAGATATGTCTGTTCTCTCAATTTCATGTCCATTTCCTCATAGAGTCAGGTGACCGAATCGAAGTCAATGGACTGCGGTATTTCTATGCCGCTTTTATGCAAATGTTTAGGCAATGACATATGTAGCGATGCTAAGCCGGTCAAAATAAACACGAACAGAATTTTAATTGAAGTGTGATAACATTTTCTCCGTATTCCCGGTGTATTTATATCAATCCGCCGAAAATCACCATATGCAATTTTGGTGTTTTGTTACGGATTGTCTACTGGGCCGTGGTTACCCATATCATTCACGATTTTACATTTAGTTCTGTGAAATCTTGTTTTTGTCTTTCACTGTTAATTGTGGTGATTGAAAAAAAAAAATACTTTGCAATAAAACAAACGAAAAATGTCGTCAGCAGTTAGAAAAAGATCGAAGGAAAATATCTTAAACAGACTGTTTGTTGCTCGTTTTCAGATAATGATGAGTCAGCTTGCTTACGTCAGGCTACTGGTTACTGGCATGAATGCGGCGCCGAGGAGGAATACCCAGTTAAAGCCACGTACAGACCCACAGGCAGGTCGGTCATTTCCGGCTATGGATGCTGGATGGAAACTTCCTACTGTCCCAAACTTGGTAGGTTCTGATATTTCAAAGAAAACGCAGTTGCATAAAAGTAAATCGTATTTAAAATTTGGAAACGGCTGCATACAAAATATAGTAACTTAATAATAATATATTAATAATAATAATAAATTTTCATTGGTTTTAATGCTGCCTTTTAACTGTCGCATTGTAATTATATTAATTGATATTGCTGGATATTTCCTTAAGTTTTAACTTTGCTCGATACTTTTGAACAGATAAAGCGGCTAACTTCAGAGATACGTGGGGTGAAAATAAAGCCAATGCGAACAAGGAGAGTGGGTGCTTGCTAAGAGCGAAGTCAGTATTCGAATATTGTGGCTCAGACGAACACAATCCTCTAACAGCTATATTCAGACCCACTGGAGCAACGAGCACCGTCAAAGCCGGGTGTTATCTTACAGAAAGTGAGTTATTTTGTACATGACTTAAATGTGAGACCAGCTTGGGATCGCATAACTCCCTTACCATGGAGACATTGACGCTTAATGAGACCAATAATGGGATTTCCAAGGTGATGACAAAACAAAAAATAATTCCATGTTTCCCTGTACAATATTTTTTATGAATTGAAACTCTATTGAGATTCATAATTTAAAATAAAAAATCATACTATCAAATTGTTCACAAATAAACCTATTAAAAGAACCCAATTTGGGGGACAACTATATTCCTTTAGCTCATTATTATTGTAGACAGTAATGAACTAAGACCTACCTATGACCATGTTAAAATGGATCTACAGCTGTGTTTGCTTTGGAAATTGAGTTGAGTGGTTTCATTGCTTATTAAATAATAAATAAGCAAATTGTTTACAAATAAATCCCTGTCCTTCCTTGTAGGATGTCAAAAACTCGATAAAAACACAGATGAATTCCGAAGAGACGAGTATGGGGAAGAGAATAGGATGGCCGGTGATGATGAAAAGTCTTGTTTGGCTAGGGCGGAGGAATATCATGAATGGTGTAAGAATTCCCCCAGTGATATGGTCACAGCTCGCTATGGCCCAACAGGTGGTACGTACACGTACCCTTAAGCTACAGATGGGAGATCACATATAAATTCGATGCTGTCAGTGTAAATAAGACATTGTGCTAGAGACATTGTGGTTTGGACATTGTGATTCCGGTTCACCAGTTTTGGATTTCTTAAACAGCCATTCGATATTATCTCTGCAACGTAGTTCATCACTTATAGAAATATGTTTGTAGGTCCAAACACGCCGAATGATGTGTTCAACGATGTGTTTGTCCGGCGTTAAATGATTACTGCAACTTTAGACTTGTAAGCACATATGGAGTCTTGTAGACTTATGTTCACTTTGGAATTACATAGACCAACATAACTACTGTTATTGAACTTTATTGATGTAGTCCGTTTACTAAACCAAGCTGATGATCATATCATTCCTATGACAATAATGTTAATTATATATTTCCCCAATAAATACCATTATCATCTGAGTTAGTAACTTAGTCATGTAAGGAACACTGTAAATAAAACAATATACATTTTTATTATATGTTTGTTCGTTTCATATATGTCACCCAGAATGCATCTGGTCGATACATTTTAACCACAACATGGCCTCGCATGGTTGTAAGGTTTCCTAATCATAAATAAAGCCAAGGACTGAGGTTATAAAAGTCCGTGAATACGCTCAAGATCATATTTCTTATTCAGCTGAGTCGAATGAGGTTATAAAAAAAAATTGAGAACGTTATATGAATCCAGAGCAATGTCTGGACCATGCTCAAGGCCGTACGCAACGGGCTTGCAGGGTTCTTTTAAATAATCTGCAGCAGGCGACACAATCAGTGTAGAACAGTTTAACCTTTATTGACAGAAGAGCTCCACCACATCGTGCTCAAGAAGCTGGGATACTAAGCTGAGTACGCGCTCAAAACGTTTAATACCCACCGATTAGGAGCACAGCCCTGACTATGACCTGAGTATGCGCAAGTTGTTATAACCTCGGTCACAGGTTTTCTATTTGATCACCGCAGCTCTGAAGTAAGGGAGCTTATTGTATTCTATCTTGACCCTCTTGTAACTTCGATGACATTTTCACTGATAAAGACAATCTTAACTTCGTTTGAATATGTTTTTCCCCACTCTGAACAAAAACATCCTTTTCAGGGGGAAATACTAATGAAGTATGGAGGTTGATACAAACACCATGCCATCTGATAATTCCCAGATAACTCAATATATCGAAAATCCCAACCTCAGCTTTGACATTCTAAACGTTATTTTCAGAGCTACCTCGAGATTTCATGCGGAGGAATCTCCGAAAGTAGGTCCACGAGTAACGTGTAAAATCCAGCTTTGATTAATCATAGTTTCATGGTAACAACAAACGAACCGGATTTTAACGCATTAATGGCCTCAATAGTTACAATCAACCCAGTTTCCTTTATCTTTCAGTCGAAAAACGTTTATAACCAGCGACAAACGAAATTGGTTTATCTTCGACTTGCTGTTCAATGTATGTTTTTTGATTTAGATTTGCTTTATTGGAATTTGACACCGTACCTAAAGTTATTTTACTCATATTACAGCATACCAGCCAAATACTTGAAAGAAATCACCCCAGATTCTACGACAACAACAACATAGGACAAGAAAGGAAATTCACAAGGTGCATTATAGACATCACACCTAATGTTATTTTACTCATATTACAGCATACCAGCCAAATACTTGAAAGAAATCACCCCAGATGCTACGACAACAACAACATAAGACAAGAAAAGAAATTCACAAGGCGCATTATAGACATCACACATAGATTGTTTGTTTGATTGGGGTTTGACGTCGTACTCAAGGGTATTTGACTTATTTGATGACATGCCAGCGCAATGGGCGAAGGAAACCATGCACCCTCGACACCACAGCCAACAAATAAGGCAAGAAGGCACAAATACAGGACGACAACAACAGGAGGCAATACAGACACCACAAACAGATCGGAATCTCCTCCCAACATACTGATTTCGATTCAGGAATCTTGAAGTTAGTGTCAGGATTTTGACGAAGTCATAGATCTTTTATATAATACATATATATTGAAATTCATGAATTGCTACGGGGTCATAAAACCTTTCCTTGACGCAGATTATTACTATGTGTGTTTGTTTACTTGGAGCTGATTCCTTACTGAACTCTTAGGGATCATGCCCGAGATATATATGTCACGAGATATATATGTCACGAGATATATATGTCACGTATACATACCCCTCCTTTAAAATCCTTTAGATGAATTTTGTAGCTCCCATCGTCCAGATACAGCATATTTCATTAGCATAATGACTGCTCTCTTTGTATAAATACAATGCAATTCATTAATCTTGTACTCATAGACGGACTCCGGTTTATCGAAGAACTTAAGATTGATTGGTATCTAGAGTAATTATATGTACATAACAGCTATATTATCTATGAAAACATCCAAACTTGTACTTTCTAAAGATAGATATCTAGAAAATAGATTTTTTGTTAATTTTATTTGCATAGCTTCGGGTTTCACTTGAGTGTGTAAGGATTTTCAGAATTATCCAATATTTGTTCAAAGGTGAGGTTCTCGACTAGATGACAGAACAGAAAGAGTTATAGATCGGGAATGATATATAGGCTAACTCCTTGTCTTATAGAAACCTTTTTTTTTATGTGAGGCACAATAGAGCTGGACTCTGGGTCAGAGGGTTGTGTTCTTTTATGACAGCATTTCAAATCGTACGTGTTGTGTCTAAACGCTTGAATACATGATGGAAGTAAATTCGACAAACACTACTCTCCATGGTAGTAATTTAGATGAAGTTCATACCATGTCAGCAGTTGAGATTTGTTTACTTGTCATTATGTTTCTGGCAACCATATCTGGAACTTTCGGTAACATTTTGGTTATAAATGCCGTCCTGAGAACGAAGGTAAGAGTCTAAAAAAATAATGCGTAACCATTAGTGAGTTATTTATATATTCTTTAATAGCACAGTTGGATTTATTATTTCCTTGAATTATTAAAAGTTAACATTTAACTGATTTGTAAAATGGAAAAGGCAATATGAACAAATAGTAACTGATTATTTTTATTAATACATAGAACCAGGGAAAACAATATCATAAGCAATAAAGCATTTCAAATGAAAAATGAATCTTATGAGACTTTTTGTTACCGTTCAAATATTAAAAGGTTTCTTGAAATTGCTAACCCTTAAGGGAACGATTAGAATCTTGAGACAAAACAAACTTAAGTTTACATTGATTATTGACAGCTGATTGTGAAACGTAAGCGGAGTGATTCCCTAAATTTTTCTGCGACAAGCACTCATTTCACAATGATTAAAGACTTTTCGAAACAGGTCCTAGAGCTCAAAACTTGTAAAGGGCACTTTTAAAAACCCTGAAAAAATACAATCACCATCAGCTTTAGTAGAGACGTTTGCAATTACGGATTCTTAAATTTGTTGTTTTGAATTCCTTGGATACTAGCATGGGCTTGGCCACGGATCAGAGTGGATGTTTTGTTATCCTTGGCTGAATTCGGAAAAGATTGAAAGTCTGGTAAAGTTGGTTGTTTCAATGAAGTTATATCTGTTCTTGTTTACTTTAAACTGGTTCTTATGTGTTGAATATAAATACTTTTTTTAAAATATTTTTTGTCCTATAAGAAGAGTAATGTTTGTTGACAGGAGTTACGAACTGTTGCTAATTACTTCATCATGAATTTGGCTGTTGCTGATATTTCCGTTAGTGGTTTCGTCAACCCATTCAGTGTAATAGGTAAGACAAATGCAATTAGTTGTATCTATTGTTATTAGTACTATGTGTCTTATTTTCCCCGAAAAATGCTCAGTCCCCAACGTCATTTTATGACGATCTGATATAACTGTATGATTGTCCAAGATCCCTGCAGGACTGTGAAGATCTTCCAAGATGTGAAACCGATGTGAGCTGTTTTAAGCAAATGAAGTACTATGCACTGTATCATAACACTATACAAGCCCGATGTCTAGACACAAGAGCAGTGTAATTATTGGAGGATATCCGACAGGAACTGCATTTTTAGAGGCATTAAGAAGTTGGGATGAACTTTTATACACAAGTAAGACTATTACAAAGTAAAAGAAAACTCATAAACAAACATTACGGAAAGAACTCCATGTCTTTTATGGAATATTCCGCTGGTGCTTATCGCCTTCCTCAAGGTGTTGAGGAATATTTTTGTCAGTATGAAAAAAATCAATGAAATAAAAAATGTCAAATCATGTCATAGATTACAATTGATTGACCGTTTATAACAATTGATACCAATGGTAATGAAGTAGAGATCTATGGATAGTTTCACTCTGTAATATTATATTAATTACAGACCTTTCACAAGCGCCCATTCTCTATGTAAAGGACACAGCTGACTTTCGAATAATCTCTTGAAAAGATATCCCATTATTAATGGCAAACATCCATGAAGCCCTACAATCCCGTCTGTAACTCAGTAGTCTTCTAAAGGAGTTGTTCTATAACACTCTAATAGACTTACCTGTTTGCTTTGTATAATTAAACCATAAATGGCAGCAATACAAATTTCCAAGAAACATTTTAAATAGGTACAACTTCACATTTTGTGAACAGGCTTTAAATTTCCGAAGAGGCAGTTTGATCTTATGCACAGTTTCCTCTTTTGTTCAGCCATATCTGGATTGTCGGATAAAGTCTTGGCAAATATAAGCGAAAGAACGTTTTTTTAAGAACAGTTTTTTTTTTCCTTCCAAGAATTAAAGTTATGGTGTTTATCACCATATTTGTGTAATATGCAATTTAGGCCACATTTTCTTTTAAACTTAGTGAAATACAACCACATATATGTTACTAAGAGAAAAGCAACGTTTGAAGTTAATATCTGAATTCGTTTGAAGGCTTTCGAGTGTGTGGTATTAGTTGAGATGCTACCTCATCTGTTTCTTAACTGGAATAAATCATTTCCTAAGTTTGAATTTTTTTTTAAAACATTGTGTTCAAAACACATACAGAGATAAATAGTGCTAATTTAAGAAAATGGTGGCCATTCTGTTTTATTGAATATGGTGATATCAATGCCGATTGGTTATTTTAAGGAGATGAAGTACAGTACAAGTTTCAAGTTAAAAATTGAATTTGTTCTCAAATTGCCATGTTTACAAGACAAATGTGTCAATATTGCAAAGTTATGCTATGGTGGTGAATTTTGTCTGCATAGTTTGATGAAATGAAACCCTATCCTTTGTCTTAATAACAGAAAGTTAGATTCCAAGTTAATCTATGAATTTGTAACAGTTATCGAGTTGAAAACATATGTACATGAAATTTGTAAAATATGGAATGGCTGCCATTTTGTTTTATGGAATTTGAAGAAATGGAAACCCATCTTTTGTCCTATGAGGGGAGGAAGCTACCGTCGGGTTTCAAGATATTTGTGAATGTATTCTCAAACTATCGTGTTTACAATGCACACATGGACCTGACTATTGAAAAATAATGCAATGGCGGCAATATTATATTTGATGCAATTTGATGAAATGCTATCCCAGCGTGTTCACAAACATTTGTGACGGAAAAACGTACAGATGGACGTGAGGGGCCGTAGTGTGATGGCAGTATACCACGATAAGCTGAAATGGGGCCAGCAAAACTTCCGGACATTGCACCAGACAAACACAGTAATCTGACAAAACAGAGCGGTGCATTAACAGTTAATAAGCTTAGTGAGTTTTGTGCATAGCACAGGCTTGCAGTTTGGTTTCATTTCTGGGTGTTCGACGGATCAGTGTGTTTATGTTATTATTTAAAAAAGTTGTTAAATTATATCGGAACAAAGAGGGGTTGGTGTTTATTTGTTTAGTGTAATGTCCAATAAACTAAGAGAGAAGCGCTAGTTTGGATTAGGACTTAATTTTTGCGTTGGTTCATCTCTTTTACTGCTTAATTGTCTAGCTTTCAACATAACGTTCTAATTCGAGAAGTTCTCAACATCAATGTACGTATTGATCTGTAAAAACTGTTTTTGTAATTTTGTATCAAATCAGCGACACAATCACTTTCAGCGTTATATGGGTTGGTAGGCCAACGACTAGCGGAGGATCTTTATGGTGGGCCACGTGCGTCTTAAGTCGACACTGTATGACGTTAGTTTTCAAGAAATGACCAGATGTTTAATCTGCCAATCAAACCGCCTCATTTCCAAGAACCTCACGTCACAGTTTTTGTGGCAAGTCTACTCTTGTTATCTAAAGTCATCTTTGGTCAAAATGTACGAGTCAGGAAGTTTTTCCGTCGTGTAAGTTGTTCAAAATGACAAATTATTTGACATGTAAGATTAGATTTTTGTCATGTAACACAGCACACCGGAAACGTCAGAAGAATCGATTTTTTCTTAACAACGTAAAAGTTGAGACTGCCTGCGGCGAGCGTGAGATTCGCAGAAAAGTAATTGCTCCAGCCCTGTGATTGGCTAGTTAAGAATGATATGTTTCGGTTTTTCTTCTCGTTTCCTGTACATTTTGATACAAGACAAAATCGTTATATGACGTTTCCGGTGTTCTATGTTACGTGATGAAAACCTAATCTTACACGTCAAATAATTTGAGGACAAGTCAATTGGAACAACTTACATGGCGACTTAAATTTCTGACGCCTGCATTTTCACCAAGCTCACGTATAATAAAATAAGTTGACGTAAGACAAAAATTCTGCAGTGTCGACTTAAGACGCGCTTTGTCCACCATAGATCTTGGTTTGTTTGTACTAAGCTCTCTTCCCAAAACAAAGCCGTTCTATTTGTAAATGAAACTTCATCGTGTGAGTGCAACATCGAACGAACGAATCAATCAATCAATCAATTTGATTGTTAGTAATTGTGTGTCTGAAAAGTATCCGTTACTCCTGGTACAGACACACCAAATATTTGTATTTCTTTTTCAAATATCGTGTGTTTTTTGCTTCTGTGTTGTAGGAGTGATTGAGGGAGAGAAGTACTTCACAGAACATCCGGGCCTTTGTGAATTCGTGGCGAGTTTCTGTTTGACAGCCTGTTACTGTTCCTTATTGAGCATTGGTTGCATCAGCGTTAACCGCTATGTCCATATCTGCCATAAAGGCTTATATGTGAAGATCTACACACACCGGAAGGGAATCCTAATGATCATAATTCTCTGGATTGTCAGCTTTATCCTGGAAATGCCTAATTTTTTTGGTTTTGGAGGACATGCCTACGACAAGAAAACCTTGACATGTTTATGGGACAGGACAGCACATTACGGCTACAATCTATTTTTCGTATTTTTCGGTGTTTGTGTACCGTTAATAATAATATCTATCTGCTACACAAGGATTTTTCTATTCGCGTATAGGGCCAAACGGAAAATCGCCATGACATCTAAAAAACCAACAGCCAAAGCTGGAAAGGAAAGATCGGAATCACTCAAACTTGCAAAGACCCTATTTGCGATTTTTATTTGCTTTTGCATATGTTGGGCTCCCTATGCCATAATTGTGGTTTCTGACATCAACGATACATATCCTATGGAGCCTCATTCGTTTAGCATTCTCCTCGCGCATGTCAATTCCAGTCTCAACTGTATTCTTTACGGTATTTTTAATCGCAATTTCAGGAAGGCGTATATGAGAATTCTTGGCATTGATAAATGTTTAAAGAATACGACTCGTCCTATGGCGTCCCAGTTTCAGACTAATGTTTCTATGAGTACTGCTGTACCATACTCGATATCAGCCTCTATTAACCTAAAGCAACATTTGGTCAATCCTCAATTGTAATGGGGTGAAAGGATGAAACCCACGTGTCCTACTCTCCAGCTAGTAAGGCGGTTTGTCTGGCTTTTTTAACGGCTTCCTGTGAGCTTTTGTAGCCTCTTCTATATATATATATATATCGAACATATACCATCATTCGTAGTACCTCCATAATATGAGGTGTCGACGATTTGACCAGGACCACTCTTATAAATTCAAGTCGTATGGCACGGTTTTGTCGACGCAGAAAAGCAAGGATATTTTGTAGAACAGGTCGTCTGTTGTTATGGAACGAAGATAATGTTAATCGCGAGTTAAGATAGACATTATGGAGCAAAGTTGTTTTATTGACAATAAGGTGACTGCCATTTACAGCATTTCATATCTCCTCACTCATACCGATGTTTCGGGATATTTTTATTATTTCTTATTATAGGTGTTACCAGAAGTCTATTAACTCGATGTATGTAACTACCATATAGCAATGTCGACGGCAGTGTAGACCAGCTAGAATCGATAATGTCACATTTCAGACATGTGGGTTTACTTGTAACGAACTGTGGGTAATTTCATCCCTGATCAGCCACTGCGTATAGCAATTGTTTTTGTTTCCACGACTGGCTTAATATTTGTCAATTAAATTGCTGTCTATGGCCTAATTAACAGGCACATATTGCACTAGGTAAATGCGTTTCGTTCAGTTAGAAACATTATGGTCGAGAAGCCAGAAGTTCCCCAAAATGTATCATTTTTATGGTTGCGTGCTTCTGAGTTTTCTTGTGTGTTACGTCATTTGATACGTTATAACAGGGGCCCGGCCCCCAATGCCGGTTAGCTTATCTATATGGCAGTTGCATACTTTTAGTTAATAGAATTCTGTAGTTACCCATAAGATGTCCACTTTACTTATCATACTTTACTAGGCATAAAAGTGTGGTTTCCCTGAATATTTGTTAATAACGTTTCTATGGCGGTCAATGTAATATGTTAACTTTCAATATGGTTTAGGGCCTTTTATTTTAGATTTAAGGGACACAATGGATAAGTGTCATTGTTGTGAAGTAATATTTCACATTTAGCAGTTCTTGGCATTGCTTACAAAGCATTATACAGTGTATTATAATTGTGTATTATAAGATCTTGAGGCTTAAACAATGTAACAGGATTAACAATAGAAGCTGAGGTTCGGAAGACATGACGGTAGAGAGCCATGGCAACGAAACGTCACTTACCTGAGGCCAAAATCGTAATGACCAAAACGACCTACTTTTTGTGAAATAACGTGTTGGTTAACAGCGTCAATATATACTAATAATAATATGGCAGAATAAAATTTTTTTTGTGTCTGAACATGTTGCTTATATAAAGGCAAGCCATACTTGTAGGGGGGATTATTATCGATTATCAGTCTTCATCGTGGTAATATCATAGGTGTCGGTAGACCATCCATCTATCGCACGTGTTAGGGGGGGGGGGGGGGGGGGAGCAGCAAACCGTTTTTGGTAATTTTCGCCAAATAAAAT
>JAVFBW010162003.1:0-11601 GCA_034783835.1 Mopalia ciliata
AAATATAGCATAAGCTTCACCTAGCATGACCGGATAGAATTAAGTGACTGTGTCTATTCGCTGACTTAACATTAAGAAAATGAATAATAAGTATTAAGCAGTTTATGAATACTTGTCATTTTGTTTGTTCCGTGTTTTACACAAAATGCAATGGAGAAGTCTTGGACATTAAGTGTTTATGTTTTTTTCTGTCAGGAAAAACATCATTTTCTCATTCCCTCAGGCTAACTTCAACATGCTTGGAATTTGGGAAAAACATGTGAAACAAGAGAGCTTATGACTGGCGGATTTAGAAATATTCTTGATCAAGCCAAAACTATTACATTCCTTCAGAACATTCAGAATAAAGTAACAAAAAAATATAGCAAGCCACACATTTTGACCATTATTTTTTTTATTATTGAAATCCATCGCCGAACAACTCGCATAAATATAGTACAAGTTTTTACTAAAACAGTATTAAAATGGAACGGATGTTGAGTATAAGAACAAATACATGATAAATTATATTAAGAAATGAAAAAAAAAAAAATTAATAATAGTTCAAAATGAGTCTGTATTTAGTGGTTATGCAGGAATAAAGCAAATTGAAATAAAATTAATACGAAGAGGTTTTAATGATTTCAGGGGACCTCAGAGTTTAGTGTATCGGAAGCATGAAGGTTTAATATTCTTAAAATTCTACACATGTCGGTTTTTTGTTAACTTGGTCGGTTTGTTTTTCCAGAGCAGGTGATAAACTCAAACAATATGATTTATATACTACTACCATGAATAAAAAATTAAGAATTTCACTAGCTATAGCATTGTAGAATACAAATTCAAAGCAAACAAAAACTTGAGCCATTGCATAGAAGCAGTTTTTATCTGCCGTCTTTTCACTTCAATGAATTCATCAATAAATGAAAGGCATAGACCAATAACACTCCGACAGTGAATTTAAGAAATGAAACTCAATTAACTCCAACTTATCACTTAACATGAATTCATTTTTATTGTATGTGTCAAAGCAAATGTATCTAATTATATTCTATGTATAGTCAGTTTCTAAAAGTAGTAAAAAAAAATATTTGCAATGAAAGATTTGATAAAAATAATATAAAATCTGTTGCAATCAACATTTGTAGGTAACATTTGTGCATAGCAAAATTATTTAGACTTGACAAATAGGATTTCTTTCATTCTAAACCAAGTTGTAGCACTAATAATATAAACATTGTGTCCACTTTACAAATTGTAGTTTTTCTTTGAACAGTCCTCTACTTTTTGTGTGTTATTTACCCTTTGAACATATCACTAGCATACAGCAGTGGACAATAATGGACACATACAATATAGGCGGTTTCTTTTTAATATAACTTGTTAAAACAGAGCAGATTCTAAGTTACACAATTATTATCATCATCAGTACATACATTGCCATTAGTGAAAACTTTTCAATTGTGTTGTTTCAATGGTGGAAATGCCTTTTAATATCTGTAAAGGTTTTAAATTATTTGCAAAAGAATTAGTTTTGCACTCTTTACATTAATTTATGTACAGAAAATATTAAACACATTTTTCACTGAACAAAACTATACACATTTTCTCCTGAATATTAAAACATCTCAACAGGATGAAATAGATAAGAAAATTTGACATTGTCAAGAACTGAACACACATGTTTATGATTAAAACTCAATCTCCTATAGCTACAGATAGAGCATGGATTCCAAAGTGTGTAATATAACAGCACCCCTGTTAAGAAAAAAAAGGAGATATTTTCTGTTGAAGAAATCAGTCATGTGTAAGTTGAGTTAACTTTAACTTTAAGTACATTTTAAACAACTAGGCACATAATGAAAAGACCAGTAATGCTTTATTCTGAAAACATCTTGTTATAATTATCTGTAAATTATAATAAGGGATTTGATTTCACACATTTGTACAAAGTATAAATATTTTCTGTTCTTCTAAATTTGACATTGACGCTGTTGTGAAGATTTTTAAATGGATATATTTGAAAAAAGTTTGGCAAGATATAGTAGCTATGGATGATTTAGGAAGAGCATTCTGAATTACATAAATCTATTACTTGTGACTAGAAACAGAACATTACAAATAGAATTCACATAAATGACCATCCTAGATACTCTACTAAGCTTTTAACAAAGTAACCAATTTTAGAATCAGTTAAAACGTATCAAGTTCCATGGATTTAAAAATAAGTTAAACAGGACAATTAATTAAATGATTTATGGTTATGTCTTTATGAGTATCATTACTGAGCTCCTGGACAATTGTTTTGTCTTTTATTATCGTTCCATAAAAATTATTATTACTTTGTTAAAAACAGAAAAACCATAAGACTATTTCCACAATTGAAAAATGAAGTCAAAGCAATTTTCTTTATGAAATATTGCCCTTGCCGGGGTACACGAAAAAGAGGAGATATTGTTTAACTATTTGAATATACAGGATTTATAAACGGGTTATCGATATAATATAACTCCAGACACAATTATTCTCATAGAGTTCTGGTTAACATAAGCCAAGCATTCAATTACTTTTAACAAAATCTAAATAACCTAGCAGATTAATACATGTCTGTTATGGCTATAGATTCTACACTATTAAATGAATTCATGATAAAATTTTATATTAAACACACAAAATAAAATCGTTTTTGATTGTTTTGTTTCACAATACTTTAACATGCGCATCAACTTTGCTTTATTCACATAGCCAGCCCCTACATTTTGAGCAAGAGCACAGTTCCCTGATTGATTGACTGGTGCTTGAGGTGGCCATTTGTGTCAAGGGTATTATATTACAGTGATGTACTCCAGTAAATTCCTCAACAGAACCAGCAATGTTTGGTGTTTTACTGAGTTGGGAAATGAATGCTCCTCCATTGCTAATAAACACACCAAGACTACACTTGAAATGTAGGCATAATTTGTGGCCAGTCAGTCAACCTGAGTATATAATAAGCAGTTAATAATTTGAATGCTCTGGAGCATGAGAGGATTTGCTAGATGATTGTCACATCAAACTACCTTACAACTTCCGGCAGTTGGAATAGAGAAATAGGCTTTACCACAGTAAGTCTTATATTTTATTTCTTTGGACTGTCCCAACTTATAGGGTATTTTTTTTTTTATAATAACGTAAGAGTAACATGTGTGACTTTGTTTATCACAAAAGAATTTTGTAAGAGTATTTACCATACACTATAACTTCTATAAGTTGGGACACTCTTAATTTTGGGACAGTCCAAAGAAATAACATGTCAGATCCCCTGTGGTATAGCCTATTTCTCTGTCCCAACTGCTAAAAGCTATACGGTATATTAAAGTGATTCCAACGAGTGTAATCAAAGTACAAGAAAAGTAAAATATAAAGTGAATAAAGAAAAAGTTGTTCAAACGAAGTTTTGAAAGATTCCAAACATGGTTTAAGACGGTAAGGACCGTACAAAATTAAAAACTTAACATACACTTTATCAATTTAAAATTATCGTATTCCTTCTACATTATTATAGGTTTATTGCTAACTGTATGTAATGAAGTAAACATGTTATTTTCTCAAGATTGCTACACTTTCTTTTTAAAGCTGTGGGCACTTATCCAGGTTGAAATGTGGGTAACTAAAATAAATTGCACCACAATTATCAGAAGCGTAAACATGCGTGATATTTACAACAACTTTTGCTACATTCAAGTGAACAATGTTAGAATGTAAATTATGTGAATATTGAAGCAAGCTGCGATTATATACAATATATTCATAAAGTCTTTTTTCTCAAAGTTCTGTGACCTTATTCAGTAAGGTAGAGTAGCCAAGGCTAATTTCATATGGTATAGACAAATTCCAGTCTCTCTTTGACAACCAACAACACTGTTCAAACGGGCAAACTGAGACAATAGTTATATTCACATAATTACAACTTCATAAAAACTAATTAGCTTTTCCATAGGATTATTAAAATTCAAAATTTTTAATAGCACATTTTTGTAAGAGTTCAAGTCACCCAGGGCAAATATATTTTGACAGGACTGCAACAACAACAATAATGATTATTGAGACAAAGCAACGGCACAGCCCATTGGGTAGATATAATGAATATAATACCATCACATTGACCAAAACAAACTTTCAAAAACAAACCCTGATTCAGTCAGTCTCTAGCAAAACTTTCATAACAACAGGCTGTTCAATATAAATGACAAATGTCTAACAGGCCGATTTTAAATCTGATGATATACTGAACCATGCTCCTAATGTAAAATTTCACTGGTAATTGTTATGTTAACGCCTTGTTCTTGGTCTTCAGTGAATTAATGGGGTTACAGGTTTAGATGGCACCATAATCAGTTGAGCTTTAGGCAGACATTTCACATTAAAAGGTGTTTTCATGGCCTGCTAATACATAGAGGTTGGAATTCGCCATGGGGTCATCTGTCGGTCGGCTCTCCAGTACAATTACCCTAAAACAATACCAAAAGAAATCACACTATTAAAATTTAAAATAATTAAAAAAAAATAAATAAATACATGTAGATAGAAGTCCCCCACTAAAGGTTTATTTTGATGGAAAAACCTATGCTCATAATCTCTGTCTAATAACCATTTCCTACTTAAGTTTAAGAACAGATTTTCCCTTCAAAGATGAAAAGCTACAGAGCTTATCACCATAATGGTTCCATAAATTTGTAGGAAAACATTCCTACAACTTTTATTTGGCTACATTGTTTGTGGAATTAGGTGAAGTACAATCCTATCTGCTACTTAACTTAAATCTGAAATTAGTCCATGAATTCATTATCAAGTTTGCATTCACAATACATATAAATATATAAAATAGTTTAAGATTATGCAATGTCTGTCATTTTGTTTAATGGAATTTGATAATATCCATAACAAGTCTTCATCTCAAGGAAAGTAAGCTATAATGAAAGTTTCAGGTTAATCCTCAGTATCAATATTACCAAATTATGGAATGGTGCTCATATTGCTTTGCAAAATTAGGCCAAATGACTCCTATATTTTGTCTTAATGGTAAAAAACTCCCAAGTTAATTGGTGAAGTTGATCACAAGTTATGACGTTCAAATGAAATGAGAAAAATTGTAAAATTATGTAATGACAGATATTTTGTTTTTCTGAATCTGGTAAAATGCAATCCCATCTGATGCATTATTTGGGGGATGTTATATTTCAAGTCTCAAATAAACCCATGAATTTGTTAGTGTTATGGTGTTCATAGCATAAAAGTCATAATTACATTTTTATTTGTTTGTTTGATTGGTGTTTAACGTGTACTCAAGGGTGTTTCACTTACATGACGACGGATTGTCCACTTCACACTATATACAGCCTTATTACGGTGGAAAACCTCGTAAAAAGTACCCCCCGCTCATATACCTGATGGTCGAAAGGCGGACTCGAAACCCGTGAACGGTAAATTGAAGCATGTACAGTTCAGGAAGCGCACTCGCTACCACTGAGCCACGGCCGTGGGCTTCAACTGTTTAAGTTAAGAATGGATCTTGCTTAGAAGCAATTTAAAGGGTCATAAATCATGAATGAGAAATTGTGATGTGCATTGTGCTCTGACAAAAAATGACAATATATTATTGAAACTGGACTAAAATCAGCTGATAATATATGCATGCTGTACATAAGTTTAGCAGAGTTATATCCTCTTTAAAAAATTTAACGATAACATTTGATTAATATTGTAATGGAGAGAGAGCATACCTGTCAGATCCCAGTAATCGGAATATCCTTGATCTGTCACAGATTTCCTGTGTTACCTGAGGGGAGATTAAAAACACAACACACATGTACTATTTTCTGTTACTGAAAAGTCAGAAAACGGTACTTATATTGCCTATATTAACACTTCCCCATTTATCTTTTGGGCTTGATATTTCAGCACATATGATATTTTAAAATTATTCTAACCAAGCTGTGTTAACCCCTAGCCTCTAACATGTTGCTTTAATATTGATAAGACTTCAACAGAGCCCCAAACACCCAACCCTCCTTCACGTCTTAGATCTAAACTGTTTAAGCGTCACTTTTGCCCAAGAACTAGGTATTTTGGTGTTTATAAAGATGTCTTTTGCGGAAGTTAAAGTAAGAAGCTAATGTTATTTCTATCCAACGCTTTGCTAGTTGAAAGGAAATGTAAAAATATAGCAATAAAAACTTAAATTGTAACTAGAATGTTGAACTGATGGTGTGTCTATGTTGAACACCATCTTCTCTTGATTTAGACAAGCTATATGGAACACTCTGCATTAAGTTACACAGTTGAACAAGCTGTTCATTTTTGTACATACTTACCTCATTTGCTTTAAAACTTCGTCCTTGCATTCCATGTTTATGAAATGCCAAAACACTATCTTGCAGACACACTGCAAAGATTTAAAAAATAACATTATCAGCATAAAAATGTACAATATATGGCAATAAATAAAGTTAATGATCAGTGAGAAATGTGTCCGAAATAAGTACAGAATTCTTAAAATTTATTCATTCAATAAATAATGATTTTTAACCCCTAAACTTGCTTCGCTTGATAAAAAAAAATTTCAAGATATATTTTACTTGTTTTAGAATATGTATTAGACACATAATCAAAAATAAGCCTCTTGAATAGACAAATATATTACAACATCCAAGAGCAGAAACATTATAGTGTACCTAGAGACTCGACAGGAAAATCAAAATGGAGTTCTGCAGCCTGCCTTCTGCTGGATTTCAATTTACCCGACATATTCACAACTTTCAAATACTCTGGAAAAATAAACAGATTGAAAGCAAAGTTAGTTTTGTCTCCTATTTCATATAGATGTCAAACTATACACACTGTAACTTTATGGATATACAATCAATCAACTAAATGATTAAACTTTGTAGATTTGTTTAATTGTATTAATCCCACTCAAGTTTATTTCATTTATATGCTGATGCGTTGTCTATTTCTTACCCGGTCTTACTTAAATATGGTGAAAACCAGAGAGGAAACCAACTACAAATCACCCCCTCAACTACTGGATTCTCCTCCTGTGACTTCCTTATATATCTTAAGATAAACAAGGGGATTTAATCCAGTGAGGGGTACATTGAAGGAGGACCAGTCGTCCGATCAATAATTTGTTTGTTTGTTTGTTTGGGGTTTAGCGTGGTACTCAAGGGCATTTCACTTATATGATAACACTTTTCCTTGCCTTGTTGTGGTGGAAAACCAACAGGAAACCCCGTAAAAACCACCCCTGTGATTGCCAGAGCCACATCTTGTGACTCACTCATATACCTGAGGGTCGATAGGCAGACATAATCCTGTGAACGGCACATCGAAGTAGGCTCAGAAAGCGCACTTGCTAACCAGTAAGCCACAGGCCTCAGATCAATGAAGTAGATGATACAAGTCTATAGAATTGGAACATTTCTAACTAATACATGTAACTAAATTCAAGCTATCTTTAACATGAAATGCATAAACACTTTATTCAGTTTAAGTAGTATTATTCAAATGGCAACAGTCTATATGAAACTCTTTTACTTACGCTCATAACATACTAAAACGGAGTCTTTTTCTAATTGTGTTGTGTTGCTCACTGGTAAATGTTCACCTGAGAATTTGAAACATAACACAATAAGGATTAATAGAAAAGTAAACATTATAAATATATGACAATGGGTAATATGAATCCCACTGATGAGACATTTATACACATACATGTAGATCTTATCATCATGTCCTCATCTTGTTCTAGTAAAACAAAAGTTTGTTTCATTGAGTATTTTATGCCATGTGCTCAAGGATATTTAACCTAGGCTAGATGTGAGGTAAATGATACCAACATATAAACAAGTCTTTGTTTGATGGATTGGTTTTTAACTTTGCTCTTAAGGATATTTAACTTATATGACGACAAATGCTCCATTTCACACTGTTTCTTGCTTAAATACAGTGGATAAACCAAGAGGAAATCTAGCAAAAATCGCCATCGCCTGTGACTCGCAAATATACCCGATAGTCCGACCCATGCTACCCTTAATCACCTCAAATTCGTCCACAAAATCACTATTTTGGAAGCTATTTAAAAAACTTGTGTCTAAGAGGCAGATGATGAATTTTTCAGAAAGAAAGCAACATAAACATTTCTCAAAAAACAGAAATTTGTTTGATAACACGCTGTAATATTGTCAAAACAAGCATAGAAGTTAGGATTGGTCATAAAGAAAATATGAGGTGATGTAGGGTATATTGGGAAATATGTATTTCCTAATGCTGAATAAAGACAGCATTGTTACACTCCAAACTAACTGCCCTTAACGAGTATGCTAAGTTAAACAAATCTGTTAAATGTTCTTAATCTTTGTTTCAATAACAATTATAGAAAACCCATACATCTATATAAAGTAACCAATGTTTTAAGTTTCAGTTTACCTTCAAAAGTTTCTGTGAACCAACTGGAGCAGGAATTCAAATTGATTATATCAAATTTCACATGGTTCCGATCATGCCTAAAATATTCAAAGACAATGCATATTTTTTAGGTAAAAATGTCATATTAATTGCACAACAAAGATGCTGAAACAGAACAGTTTAGTGGTCCCTCTAGCTTTGTGAGCATAAGGGCTCCCACTCGCCTTGTTTTATGCCAATAGTTTTTTTCACTTGGCGCCACAATGCAACAAAGGATACTTGTTGCGATTAGAATAAAATTAACATTACCTGGGTCATAAAAAATTGCAAACATAGATTTTTTAAAAAATCAATGGTAACAAAGTAGTCCCAAATGATTTTTTTACCCACATAATTTTTCTTCTCCTGGGCCCCACACACATCCCTTATTGCATTAGATTTTATTAAAGGTCAGCAGTAGTAGGGCTTAAATTTATCCACATATAGGAGATTTTCAAATGCTCTATAATATTTTTGTTTCGTATCCAAGACAGGAAACTATTATATTCAAAGATACAGCACTTTTCACAAAAAATAATACTTATTGAAAAAAAAACTCTTTAACAAATTAGAGACCTATAAAATAACTCAGCTTTGGGCTGAGTTATAGACATTGTATAGTTATACCAATTCACTAGCAAGGCTTACCCTTTGCGAACACCGAGACAAAGCATTGGGTACTCTAATTCTGGAGTTATAAACATCTCAAACACATTTAGTGGGGAAGGCATATGTTCATAATCAAAAGTCTAAAACAAAGAGCAACATTGATAAACTAAAAAGCATCTGCATAATTTCACAAAGAACTTTCAATTAAGTATTTCATTAGGAAAAAGCACCAGATTTATTGGTAAATGAAACCTGGCAAAACTTGGAGGAATCTACCCTGACTTGCATTTTTCATGGATCAAGAGATTCTTAGTGAAGCCTAGTGGACAGAATTTCGTTTTTACTCTATGATTATTACAATATTTATTAAATCACATTTTTATTAAACACCCTGCCTTGTGGCATTACGAAACAAAATCAACATTTGGAATAGAGGAAAAATCCAAAATTCAAATCAAATCAAAATATGAAGCTGAACTGATAACATACTCTAATTTTCTATTGAATAAGTTCTCAAAGTTATCTGACAATTCTTGACACAGTCTGAGTAGCTTGTGTAATATTAAGGGATTATTTCTTACCTTCAGCAGCATGAATTTGTTGAGAGGTTCATACCACTGCATGAGTATAACGCCAGTCTGTAAAGCTCCACACAGGTATTTGTAGCCATTGTAAGGATTACGCCCTACACAACATTTCATACAGCCTTTGGTATCAGGTACCTTCACAGTTGGAGCAAATTTCCTGATAAAATAAATAGAAATAGAAACTTTATAAGTGTTATTAAACAACAAAAAATCTTTATATTCCACCTAAAACAAAGCCGTTAAAGGGACAGTAAAATACTGAAATCAAATTTTAGGATCTGTATCAACATTTATCATTGTTTCAGGTTTATTTATCATAACATTTTTATTTTTATTTAGAAAACACAGTTTAATCCTCATATTGGTTTCAAAGATAAATCTTCAAGCTGAGCAGCTAGCAGGTCCACCACTAGAGGCTTTTTTTGAAAATATATGCTCATAATCCCAGTCAAATCACCTTTCTCTACTTTTGTTTAAGAACTTTTTTTCCTTTAAAGAACCAAAGAGTAAAAGTTATGAAGTTAATCACCATTTTGGTGCAATATGCAATGTCGGACATATTTATTATGAAACCTAGTGAAATAGAACCACATCTATGATATGTACAGAAAAAGCAAAGTTTGATGTTAATATCTGAATTAAAGTAATGGTCATTTTTGTTTGCGAAATTAAAAGAAAGGCAATCCCATCGTTTTTTTAACTGGGGGAAATTCTTTTCAAAGTTTGAAATATATAAAAGTATGTAATGGTTGCCATTTTGTTATGTAAAATTCAAAGAAATTAAATCCCAATATTTGTCTTAATGGGGGGACGCTACCAAACAAGTTTCAAGTTAATCATTGAACTTGTTCTCAAAATTATCATGTAGGGATAAATATCCTATCCTATCCTATGTCTTAGTAGAATAAAGATAGCTTCCAGGTTTCAAGTTAATCTGTAAATTTCATATTAAAATAATCATGTTCAAAACACATTTGAGTGAATATGGTAAAATGATGCATTGGCGATCATTTTGTTTTACAAAAATTTAATGAAATTCAATCCCATCTGTAGTCTAAAATAAGATGAGACTATATTTCAAGTTTCAAGTTAATCTGTCAAATTGTTATAGAGTTATAGTGTTCACAACATATACAGTAATGAATAATGTAAAATAATGCAATGGCGGACATTTTGTTTTACGGAATTTGGTGAAATGCAATCCTATCTGCCGTCTTAACAAATGGCAGCTACATACCAAGTTTGAAGTTATACCATAATTTATTCTCTACTTATTGTGTTCACAACACAAACAGACATGAATATGCTAAAATTATGTAATAAAGGCCATATCGTTTAACGGAATTTGGTGAAATGCAATGCCATTCGGTGTCTTAACAAGTGAAAGCAATATACCAAGTTTGAAGTTAAACGGTAAACTTGCTTTCAAGCTAGCGCGTTCACAAACATTTGTGATGGACGGATGGACAGACAGACGCCGAGTAGCATTTGTAAGTCCCCCCCCCCCCTACTATAGTAGTGGTGGACAAATAAAGGAAAGCTTAATTAAATGCATGAAATTCTATTCATGATTCAAGAACAATTTTAATTTCTAGATCATACATGAATCTGTAACACACCTTGGTACTAATTTTTCTGGGATCTTGTTCATAGGTAATGATATTCGTTTGCTCTTCTGACTGTGTAGAGCAGCGAGATCATGTCTATACAGGTGTGGAGTTTTACCTGCAAGGATAATAAATATAAATATGATGACAGGTTATCACAGTTCCGGATTCCATGTTATTTAAAACTATATCTTAGGATAAGTAAAAGCAATAAAAAAGCACTTTAAGTATCGTTTGATACCTTGACAGATGGAATGTTTTGTTTGTTTGTTTGATTGGTGTTTAATGTCGTATTCAAGGGTATTTCACTTATATGACGACGGACACAAATACAG